>CM052132.1:6394472-6673000 GCA_028454255.1 Halictus ligatus | reverse complement strand
CAGTGATGTTGACAAGCACTCCCTTGATACCAGTTTTATTTACGAATTATTTATATATATAATTTATAAATTGTTACACTGTGTTTCTGTTTTAAGTAAACACGAAATTTGCAATAGTTTATTTATTATCTGTATGTATAGTAGTTCTACAAAAGTGAACATTAATTAACATATAATATAATTATATAATAGGAAACGCGATAACGTTGGTTTTCCGTGACTAGCATTAAAAAAGCTCCTGGTAGAATCTTTACGTCGATTCAAGTAGATGAATTTCTGTTTCGTAAATACAATTATAAAAATGGATGTTGTACATGAAAATAGGATACATAAATTATCTAGATTTCGCTATTGAAAAAATGCCACAACAATAAGGTTCGAACGGTGCGCGAGAATACTAACGCAATGGAATGTTATTTGTGCAACGTTTGCACTGGGAAAGAAAATAATGGTCTTCGAACACATGAAACTTTTCCATGATCCGCAAACAGTACAGCTCGGTTAAGCCAGCTAAATATTTTTCGGCTGGATTAGATGTCTATATTCTTAACGATAAAGAATAGACACAATCCAATTCGTCGATGCAACCCGCGCGTGCACGTTGTCCCTTTGATAGTTCCTTCTACGGTACCAAGTTCTACTTCCTATGTCTACGGTAGACTCCAGTTTACTCATCTATCAGAAGCATATCTCTACAATGCTTTTGTTTTGTGATTCTCTTCGGTCTCGTTCACGAGACCGAAGATAGCATTACTCTTGCCAGTACAACTTACTCTGAAAGTGCTTTCCATTATACGGATCATAAGCGCACGCTTGGCAATCCGGATATATATTCTGAAATCAACAGCCGTTGACTCTAAAATCAATAAAATACTAACTTATACACAGAAATACGATGAACATCATCGAAACGCATGGACGGACTGAGATTAGATACGATTCCGTGAGCCTTAACATCTTAGACAATTTTTCAAATGGTATAGAAATTGTTTCTAAAAGAAAAAAAAAGGAAGAACTGTCTCAGTTACGAGATTATACTGTACTATCGGTATAACCTTGACCTTTGATTCCGAATTCGTATAAAAAAGGGTACACAAAGATCTCGAAAAGATGCGTTCCAGTTCCGGAACCAGAGATTACGAGCGAATCCATTCTTCTGCGAGAATTTGACTGTCTAATGAAGTATGGATTAATGGGTATTATTTAAAACCTAGTTGTTATATTAAGAATACTATTGTCAACACGAGATACTATTTAGTGTACCACTATTTCCTTCTCTCGTTGTGAACAAAACGTTTGTTACCCTTAGCTACCTTGTCAACCCATTAAAGTCCCATCTTAACGACACTTTCATAGAAATTCTCCGCTATAATTTATAAATAATGATAGTAAAAGATTCGAATGAAAGTGTGACCAAAATAAGGCACTCAGTGGGTTCGAATGAAAGTGGAGTTTAGGCGAAAGGTCACTGACCTTCGGATGAATCGATTAAGTACACTTGGGACTAAAATGAATGCTCCCACGAATGGAAGAATAATGTGTACACTATTCTTCTGACGAGTAACGATTGAACATTGGCAGTTTTCGAGTCTGATTCAGTCTGAAACGATGCGACGATTTATTTAAGCTGTGCCGGCGTGGAAGATCTGTCGTACGATGATGGCGGGGGTAAAGCCAATGAGGGCGGTAAACTCGTGGTACTCGTCAAGGTTGAGTCCAGCTTGCGGGCTTCGTGTTCCAATAATACTGCGTCCAGCGACGGGTCTTGGGCCACTGTTCTCAACGAGTCGCCCAAAGCTTGTCTCAATTGTTGCATCTCCCTGCCGGCCCTTGAGCTTCTCAGCACATACAATTGTCTGCGTTTTATCTCTTGATTCAGTTGTTCCCGCAGTAATTGAATCTGTCCGCAAAAATCAAAATTATAATGATGTTCTCAATATTAGACACGAATGCAGATAATCACTACCTGATTCTCCAGACGCAACACTTGCTGACGATGACTCTGTTCCCTTGCTTCCAACAACTTCTCCGCCTGCAGTTGTGCAGCCCTGAGTCTCTCGATTTCCCCTGATCTATCCCGACTATAATCGTACATTGAATGACTATGAACGTAGCTTGATTTCACTCTTATGAGCTCTGCTTCCTTCTCTGCCAGCTGAGTCTCTAATCTGCGGACTTTCAATCTCAATTCCCTGTTCTCTTGTTCGTAATGGTCCATGTCGAAACTGGTGCCCAGTAGTTCGGTATGCGCTTTCTCTGGCCTCTCGTAGCTCTTGCTACGAACGCTGGTCGACTTAGCAAATGACACTTGGCGTTCTAAATTACGCTTATCGGCTTCTAACATCTTCACCTGAAATATTATTATTAACGGATGCATCTTAGGTTGTTGATTGATCGTAAAATATCTACCTTGTCACTAAGTGCATCCAGTTTTCCTCTCATCTCACTTCTTTCTCTCTGCGCAGCCTGCAGCTGACGCATCAGCTCCTCATCTTTGTTCGTAGTTTCCTCCTGCGGAAAACTGGCTATCCTCAACTGCGACTCCAAAGTGCAACGTTGCACCTCATTGTTCGCCAGTTCATTCTGCATTCGATTTATTTGATCCGTTAGCGACTGGTTCGTCCGTTTCAATTCGCTCAGTGTCTGCTGCAAGGACTCCACGCGCTCCGTGAGAATTCTTCGCTCATTTTCGGTGTTGGTCAGTTGTTTTTGTAACTGGAACAGTGATACATTGGTAAAGTAATAATTTCTTGCAATTTTTTAAATATAAGGAAGTACCTGTTTGGTCTTTTCGTTGGACGTCTGCAAAGTCGACGTCAATTCCAGGACGTTACGCTGCAGAGAATTAATTTCACTCTTCAACTCGCTCTCCGTGTTGGACGCCTTCTCCAAAGTTATGTTTAACTGTTCTATGGTTGATTTCAACGAAGCACAGCGTTCCTCTAAGCTTGCCATGGCTCTGTTCTGAGTCTCACTTCTTTCTTGCAGCTTCTGCACAATTATTTAAAAAAATATATATATATAATTCAAGATTACGGAATGAGTTTAAAGGTTGCAGGCTCAATCTACGTACATGAATATTTGCTTCTTTCTCTTGGAACATCATCTGCAGTCTCTGGAGATCACCCTCCAACGACATTCTCTGCAATTCCAATTTGGTAGCTCGGGACTCGCTCCTGTTGAGCTCCTCTTGCAAATTGCGCTTCTCGTTTTCCACTCGACTAAGAGCTTGCTTCATTTTCTCCAGCTTGTCCTGTAAATTATAAAACAATTGAAAAATGGAAGCATTTTCTTTAAAGAAAAATTTTGGCTTTACCTCGCACTGTATCTTCTCTTCGGTGCCACTGCTGATTATTAGCTCGAGGTTCGCCAGCTTCTCGCGCAGTTGCTCGCATTCCTCTGTCTTTTGTTGCAAAGCGTTCAACTTAAAAGATACCCATCAGTAACGACTTAAAAATTACAATCAAAGCTCTATAAACAAGATATACCTGCATGTCGTAGCTGCCCTGCCTCTGAGACAGTTTCACTTCCAACGAGTTCTTCTCGTCTTGCAGCATTCTGATGTTAGCCAGTAGCGTGTTTATTTGAGAGTCTGACTTGTTCTGGATTTCTTGAGTTTCTGACAGCTGTTTCTTCATGTTGCTCAGCTCCGTTTTGTAATCGTCCTAGAGATGGAACAAGATTTAAATTCACTAACACTCGGACCGCGGGTTATCTTTACAATTTTTTAGTCGACGATGTTTAGGACATCTGCATTGTTTATCAATTTTTTTCTAAATATATTCTTGGTGGTACTTCTTGTAGACACATTAGTCCTTCCGTTGATCCTAATATAACAGCTAATTTAAGCGCTAAAAACTGTGTACAATTAAAAGAAGTCCATCGGAGGAAACAGCAGTTACCCTTTCGCGTTCAATTTGTGCCACTTGTTGCATGAAGGACCGCACGCCCTTCCTAACTGCTTCGGGATCGACGTCGAATATCGCGTCTCTGCCGGAGTCAGTGTGCTCTTGAGCTGAAACATAAGCTAACTTATTAATTAATCTTCTATATTAATTTATCAACTACTCACCTCTTGCAGGACTCCATCTTCTCGAAGGACTCATCAATTTGAACGGCATGTTTACGCTTCCGTCCATCTGAATACCAATGATACGTCGCAAGGTAGAACCAACGCTACTCAATTTCTGATCTGCTTCCTTCTTCGCGATTTCCAGCTGAGATAACTGAGCATCCAATGCTCTGACTCGACCTTCGGATCCTCCAAGACGCGCCTAAGCAGCACATGCAACAAAAACAGTACTCACTCAATTTTCTAGATTCATAATTAACTCTCCAAAAATTCAATTATTAATTTTTATATTACTTTCAGTTCCTGAATTTGTTGGGAAGCATCAGCCAAGCAAACTTCCAAATTATGTTTCTGATCTTCGAGCTTTCTCTCCCTACATCGACAGTCCTCCAGTCTAACCAGCAACTCCTGCTCTCTCGTCCGCCATCTTTCATCTTCCTCGTCAGCACGCGAACGCAGTCTTCCAAGCTCTTGTCTGGTAGCTTCTAAACTGTTATCCACATCTATCAACTGACCAAAAGTAGTCAGCAGATGAACAAGTATAGAACGCAATATATAAAACAGCTTAACGCAATAGGTACCTGTTTTTTCACTTGATGCAGTTGCAACTGCAACCGTTCCCTCTCCTCTGTCTCATTCGCCAGTCGAGCTTGCAGCTCTTTTTCGTCGCTCTGTGCTTGCGCGTTACTATCGTGAGACTTTTGCAACTCGTCTTGTGTAAACCGTAATTGTTTTTGCAGCTGCGAAGTCTCTCGTTCCATGTCCCGAAGCTGCGCCTGAAGACGCGATCTCTCTGCGTCTATGGTTACTTTCATGTCTTCCAGAGCTTTACAATCATTACATACAAAATATGAATTAATAAAACGCCACAGCAGTAGTCATCTACAATATACAGTCGCTACAATGTACCTGCAATCTTCTGGTACGACTCTTCCAACGTCCTACTCTGTTCTCTCTTTTCACTTTCAATGCGTTTTACGTGTTCTCGCAATTCTTTATTACTGTTGTGGTATTTCTCCTTTTCGTACGTGGAGTCTGCTAATTGCCTTCTGACATCCACCAATTCTTTGCGCAGGCTCTCGTTAAGAGTTTCAGCTGTAAGTACGTAATTATTTTTGTACAATCAACAACCAAGCGATATAGAGGATATTAATATAAATTACCATCCTTGAGTTTTCGAACGGTCTCGTGCAGCTGATTTTGCAAACTGTCCACCCTATCCTCTGTCAGGTGCAATTGAACTTGCAGCTCTTCAGACTCTCTCTGCGCCGATTCCCGTTCCTTCCACAACTCTTCAATCTTCAGATCAAGCTTTATCCTCTCTTCGTCAGACTTCAACTTAGCCTCGTCCAACTTCGTCTTCAAACGACTCAACTCGTCGCGCAATTGTTTGGTATTGTTACGCTCCTGTTCAGCACGCGCCGCGGCCTCCCTCTTTATTCTCTCCACGTTGGTCTTCTCTTCTTCCATTTCTCGCAGAACACCCTCGAGCTTTTCCATCAGCGCTTGTTGATCGTGATGAGCTGAGAAAAATCATTGAACAAAATCAATAAACCAAAATAAATCTCTACAAACTTTTTATTCAGTTGTTGCATACGAAATGTCGGATTTTTAACTTCGTTTAGCAGCAAAATTAAATATCTAAATAAAACCTGAAGGCAAGACCTGAAAAATCATCTTAGTAGCTTAAAATGATGTTTAGCAAACCTGTAAATCGAAATAGTGTTCCTCGATCAAAATGCTTTAAGATCAAGTTGCTTCGCAACATTTGCATTCTAAAGTTGGATATTTTGTACGCAACGATTTAATACAGCTTAGTATATTTGTACCCATTAAAAGAGCCTGCTGTTTGTCATTCTCTGCTCTAAGAAGAACCTCCTCGTGTTGCTGACACAAATTCTCCATCTGTTGCTGCATCTCGTCTATCCTCTGCTGCAACTGGTTGATCTCGTTGTTCTTCTCGCCGCTTAGTTGCAATATGGACTGTTGAAGTCGCTTTTCCAGGCTTATCTTGACCTGTTCCTGCAAATAAATTCAGTCAATTTTGCTTTCTGCCAATCGTTCACACGCGAACCTCTTACTTTCTCCTCGTTCAGCTTCTTAATATTATCCTCGCTGTGTTTCTTCAAGTTGGAGATAATATGATGGAATTCAGCCTCTTGATCACCACTTTGTTGCGTCAAATTCTGCTTCATTTCCTTGGCCCGTTTCTCACTGTTTTCCAAATCCTTCATCAGTCTTTCTACTTGTCCCTTCAGACTCTCTTTGTTAACTAACAGTTCTTTTTGCTCCTTCTCCAGTTGCGTCTTCTTTACGTGCATGCTTTCCAGGTTAGTTTGCGTGTCGAACAGGACACCTTCCAAGGTTTCTTTCTCGCTGCGCATCGATGCAAGCTGCTCTTGCAATCGCTGCACTTCTTTTTCGTTGGTCTCCAGAAGCACCTGCCACAGTGTAAGTAAAATATTTAACACTAAAATTACCAGTGTCAAAAAGTAATAATTATCGGGGTATTCTTTAATTAAACTTTGGTGGAAGTACAATGACAAACCTGTTTCTCCTCGTTGTCCTTTATCAGATCCTCCAAGTTCCGGTTGATCCTCCCATTCATCTCGTTTGCTTGCTCCAATCTCTGTCTGAGTCTCATCAGCTCCTCGTTCAAGGTTTCTTTCTTTCTCGCTAGAACCGATAGTTGATTGCTCAGGTCACCACGTTCTCGCGTGACCTGTGCCAATTCTATTTCCGTCTTCTCCTTCTCAATCTCCAAAAATTTCACTTTCTCGTTCAATGTAGCTTTCTCCGATTCCAAATCCAGTCTAATTTGCTCTGCCTGCAGCAGCTCCTTCCTCAGAGAGCCTAAATCACCTTGTTGATCTGTACACTGATTCGCCAATTTTGCTTTCTCGTCCGTTACCTGAAGTTTGGAAATCCGTCATGGTTAAAAATCGAGATACAGGGTTAAACAATCTTTAATACCTTCTTCAACTCCTCTTGCAGTCGATGTTTCTCCTGCTCGTGATTGCCGCAAACCGTTTCCAACTTCATCAGGACCTCCTGGACGTCCGACTTTTCCAATATCACGCGTTCCAACTCCAACTCCAAGTCGCCTACATAATAATTCACTTAAAAAAAAAGAATTACAAGCAGTAATTATTGAGACAAAATTACCTTTGTTCTTCTCGATGTGCGAAATTAAACCATCAGTTTCCAACTTTTGCTGTTCCAACATGTCTTTGTTTAAATATGCCTTGTTTAACTCCTCCCGCAGGGTCAACAACTCCTCCCTCATCTTACTGCATCTATCTTCTTCTGAACGGAGATTAATCTCCCTGATAAATTAACATAAAATTAGAGTTAACCGGCAAGACTACAAAATACAGTCAATATTCACCTTAACTCCGCTTCTTTGGAAACTCTGTTCAATTCGCTCTGTAGATACAGTTTCTCATCCTCAAGACTATCGCAGAGCTTTTGTAATTTATTGTTGGCCTTTTGCATCTTCTCGTAATCGTTGTTCAAATTCTCCATCTGAAAAGAGCATTCCGTGTCACTGTACACTATCAACAAAATGCTTACATCCTTCGTATGATAGTAAAAAATCGTACCATGCTGTTAATCTCGACTCTGCTCTTGTCTAGTGCATTCTTTTCCATTCTTACAGTGTCTAGACCTTTTTGCAACATGTCCTTCTCTTGATTAAGCTGCGAACATTGCGATCGCGCCGCGTCCAGCTCAGAGATCAATTCCTGCACGCGTTTCTCCAAGGTTTTGATACTTTCTTCTGCATTCTCGCATTGCTTCCGGGTCGCCATCAACTGTTCTTTATTGCTTTGCAGTTTCACCTATCCCAGGCAGCGGAAGATTATTACAGAACACAGTAAGCTCCTCGGAGGACGAATGTTAAGCTATGTTCACATTGAAGTGACATCGAGCAACTCCTCGTCGCCTTTTTTATCGAATAAAAGAAGAACGCAACGAGAGACGACGAAAAGTTGCTGGATGTTGCTCCAGTGTGGCCATAGCTTTACGCTGCTTCGATTTACCAAAGTATAGAATATAAAATCTTCACACCTGAAGCTCGTGTATAGTCAACTGATATTTATGCAGCGCTGCTTGCACAGCACTGATCGTACTTTCAGCAAAGGCTGGGATGGTGTTGCTTCTTGTACCTCTTTTCGGTGATTTCTGGGGAATCGGGGCGCTGGGCGTTAAATGCAGGTGAGGGGGTCCTTGAGTGCTCTCGATCTCGCGAGCTTCTGCATCCTGGATTACCGCGTGCGCTATGTCTCTCAACGCGGATTGCAGGATCTCAACATCGTCTTGGGCACGCACGTTGCGTTGCACTTCTGTTTCTGCTTCCACGCATCTCTCTTCCTGAATAACAGAGCAAACTTATCGCTAGGCTGCGAATTCTTATGCAACATAGAAGTTGTTTGTATTTATTACGAAACGCGAGAACTACGTAGACATTTCTCTCTTTCTTCGATAATTTGATTGATTTGAAAATAACATGACATAATAATATTTTTTAAGTGAGTTTCCTGTTTTGCATTCGAGCCACTCGTTCTTTTTTGTAAATGCATAAAATTCGCAGTTTAGCACTATTACACTATCTACGACTTGTATATTTTACTTCAATGATATACCAAAGTGTGAACATCACGAATAAGCTGGTTGATTTTCTCTTCCTTCAGGCGGTTCTCATGTTGAACAACGTCATACTGTTGCTTCAGCGATGACAACTCGATCTTTAAGTCTGTCGCTACCTGTTCCTGTGCTTGGTGAACTTGCTGCGATATCTAAAAATCGTCTTCAACAATTACACTGTCCAATAAATTGTATTAAGTTAATTTGTATTGTTTTTTTTTGTCAGTTTACCATTGGTTGCACAGCTGCTTGCATCTTCATAGCAAAGCCTATGTTGCTGCAAGCCGATGAAACGTCATTAAAGGTAGAATTAATACCATTCTTCATTTTCGACAGGTCTCTTTCTGTGCTGGATTTTATCTCCGCGAATAATCGTTTCACGGAGACAACATCGCGCCAGAGGTTTAACAATCTATTGTGCTCTGAAGTATAATAATCATTAAATGCTTGTTCCTCTTCTCTCCATTCGTCTTCTTTGATGGCTAATTCTTCTCTTAGTATGTCCCAATCATTGCTCAATTTTTGTAGGTCATTGGTTAGTGCCTCGTTTGTCTGATGTGACTCTTCTAATTGGTCCTTGAGTGTTGTGTTGAGTTGCAACAATTTTTCACACCTAAGACAAAATGGTACTTCTAAGTATACAGAAAACTTCAGAGGACAAAGTGACACTATTGCAGGGGGCAATATAATGGTGAAGAAAAAATTTTTTATGTCGTTTTTTAATGAAATTTCAAGGTCGCCGATGTTTTTTTTAAATGGAATAGACCTTGAGTAAGGATAATCATGTTGAAGCAGATGAAATGTGGAAGTTTAAAACTTACGTGTTTCAGCAAAGATTGCGCGTTGCTTACGTCGGGGTGACCTTTACATATCATAATAAATGTTCGAAATAGTTTTCATAGTAAACAGCGTATGTTTATGTTAGAGTATCGTCAACAGAAGGTTAATCGGTTATTCGAGTTCGAAACGTGAAAGTGATAACAATGCGTTATACTGTACAGGAACGAATCGATATGGTTTTCACTTATGGCGAAATCCACCAATCTTTGAGGCAAGCAGTACGTTTGTATCGTGAAAAATTTGTGAATCGTATTTGTCCTTCGATCGGGAGCGCATGTGGTTTCAACATGATGGTTGTCCAGTGTATTATTCTAAAGTTGCTAGAACGGTGCTAAATACGAAATATCCAGAACGCTGGACTGGGCGACGAGGACCAATTCCATGGCCAGCCCGTTCTCCGGATCTGACACCATTGGAGTTTTATCTATGGGGCAAGATAAAATGTATTGTCTACAAAGATAAACCCACAACGCCAGAGGATGTACGGCAAAGGATTAGTGCAGCATGTGCTTCAATTACGTCTCAGGAAATCGACAATGCCTACAGATCATTTATTAAAAGATTGCAACATTGTATAAATGGGGATGGTCAACATTCCCAACATTTATTATGATATGTAAAGGTCAACCCGACGTAAACAACGCGCAATCTTTGCTGGAACACGTAAGTTTTAACCTTCCACATATCATTAAGGTAATTTCAAGGTCTAAAACGTGGTATACACTAAATTCAGTTTTTATTGTCTATCATGCTATCGTAAAAAAATATACTATTTCATTTAAAAAAACATCGGTGACCTTGAAATTTCATTAAAAAACACGACAAAAAATTTTTTTCTTCACCATTATATTGCCCCTTGCAATAGTGTCACTTTGTCCTCTGAAGTTTTCTAATAGGACTGTAAATACGAAAGATATTTAGGTGTTCCCATTTATGTGGGACACCATGTACATATAGAGGGTGTTCACGCTATGACTGATCAGTGTTTTTCTCGCAAATAATAAATATTAGAAAAAAAAATGGAAGAGAAAAAAGTAATACTGCTTTTTGCAAGTAACAAAAGTAATACTGTTTTGTCCACAGTAATTAAATTCTACCTTTTGCGTTCATCTGCAAGCTTTTTTAAGGCAGTGTCCAAATCATGAATCTGTTCTTCACGCATGTCCCTTAACGTTTGATGTGCTGCGTCTAGTGGAGTGGGCACCACTGGTATAGAGCTGGACAGTTTATTAGAATCGTATGCACTGGTCTCTGCCACTTGGTTCTCCAGCTCTGAACATCTTTGTTTGTATTGTAAAACCTGCATGTATGGTTTGTTAGCTCTCTGTACAGCAAAAGCAATACATACATTCATAAATTATTATGGTCTGTCCAATGGGACAAGACAGCAGTGTACCAGTATGCGTCCTTTACTAACTATCTAAGAAGGGTAACTTCAACCCTGTCGCAGTTGAATAGCTATGTTTAGGTTTACTGCTTTGTCTCGTTGAACAGAGTATAGAAGTGTTTGTGCATTACTTTGGCTTGTAAACGGGAAACAAGGGCCGCCTGATGCTGTTGTGCTTGTCTATATGTGTCCAGCCGTCGTTTATAATTGGCAGCCTCCTCCTCAAGACGATGACGCAGTTCGAAATTTTGTCTGACCAGTGCATCTGGCGATAGGTCGTCTTCGTCCTTGTTTTGCCCCATACCACTGGCAGTGCTCCGCGACGAATCCATTTTACTGCTTGTGTTCTTGTCCGTCTTAAATGGGCAGGTATTTAAGTAATTAAAACTGCTAAAAGTAATGTACAGGGTGAAACATAAAATAAAACTTGACATTAATTGTAAAATTCCACTCTGAATTTTGGCTTATCCTGTATTGCGCAATAAAATATTATTACGATATTTAGAGATGTATACCTTTTAATAACGTTTCTATATTACATTCGACTCGCAGATTAAGAACGCATAAGTGCATCGCTGCGAGGTTAAAATATATTTGACATTACGATCATAGTTAAAGGGAATATCTTTCCCTCGATGTGAGTAGTGTTTCATTATTATTATCTATAGTGCATCTCTATTTGTTTTTTTTTAATGGTAAATGCATTATAATGGAGCAACGCATTTCTTAGGACAGTCACGAAGTTTCGTGTCAATCATTGAGGTTATGTTTCTGTTTATTGTTTACCGCCGGTTGGCAGGGTGCATGGAAATCGCTCACACACTAATGCACACACATGCAACATGCGGTTTCGCGATAGCATGCGTCTGCATATGTAGTGCAGCCACGCTGCACGAATTTCAAACGCCCATGCAATTAGCGCTTGGAAAGTAGTTTAACCGAACTTTGATTAAAAATATAACGAAGTTTCGGAATTTTATTAGAAAGTCGGTTAATCCCAATTAGGCCAGATGTACTTTTAGAATGAAAAACATTTCACGAACAATTTGGTAGTCCTCTAAAAATGAATAGAAAAACTGCATGCAATCGCACCATTTAATGCGCACAAAAGTAGTTACAATTTGTATAATTCGTTGTAGATTAAAGTATCGAGGGATGTAAACGTTAATTATAATTGGATTTTGAGGTGTAAAATAGTACGAAAATTAGAAGAATATAAGTATGTGTACTATTTTCAGACTATTAAAATGGTTGAAGAAAGCAAGAAAATTCTTCCGTATTCGTAGTCTAATTATAATTTATGGTACATACGAGATTAAATGTAGATACAATTTGTAACAAATGTTTAAACATGAAAAAATGTTTCAGAGCCTGAAAAATACCTCTTTCGTCTTGTTAGGCCCTCTAAGAAACGGTGGCCGCCGCCTTTCCATCTGTCCTCTCGTCGAGAGCTGTGGAATACCTTTGGACAATGACTGCAACACATAATTTTATTCAATGAATAAACAGAAAAAAGTCATCGTGTTCCACGAGGTTCTTCGAGGGACGCGAACGTATTAGCGCAAAGGGAGAGACCGTGTTCGCTGGTCTCATTGCCAACGGAATCTTCTTCTGCCGATGAATTATCATTCGAATTGATAAGCACGAAAAAGAAAAGAACCGAACGATAATGAATAAACCAACATCAAGCTGACACGACTCGTGTTCTGCGGCACGTACATACATGTTTCAAACCAAACACTGTTTCGCTAGGTCATAATCTGTGTTGGCGAAAGTAACAAACAGTTGGAAAAGTATCGTTATCAAAACCGCAACGTTACCGAGTCGTTGTAATCAATTTCAAACTTTCTTTACGACGTAAATACCCAATCTGAAACCACCCCTTAAAGCTTTTTAGAGAACTCAATTCTGTACCTATAGGTTCTAAATGTCTTTCATGGGCCTTAGACACTGTGCCCAAGAAGTTTCTAATTAATATGGGCTTGGGGTAAAGGATCTCTGTCGAAAACTAGGAATTAGCTACTTTTTAAAATGGTTGACAAGGTTTTCATAAATCCTAAATACTGTGCCTATGATGTTGAATTGACAAAGTTGTCCTAGGTCTGGGATAGAGGATCTCTTCAGAAAAACAGAAATTAGTTACTTCTCTGAAGGGTTCAATCCTGTTTTCCGAGTCCTAAAGTTGATCACAGATCCTGGATACCGTACCTAGGTCAAGTTTGGTGGATAAAATCGCCCTGAACTTGAGATAGGTCTAAATTAGGGGGACTTCTTTTGAAAACAGAGCCTAGCTAGCTTCCTGCAGCTTTCTGAGGGTCGAACTCTACTTTAAAATGTTTCGCAGGTCCCAGACACTGCGTCTAGGTGGCGATCGTCCCGGGTTAGGGTACGAGGGTATCCTAATTGTCTTTGGAAACGATTCGGCGGGCGGGACGTGGCTCGCAGAGGCGTTCCTCCCTCGATTGTTCCTCTTTCGGCTGGCAGAGGTTTGTCGTATCCGGTGTCTGGGCGAATGGAAGTAGAAGAAGCACGACCCACTGCCAGGCACCGAATGGCACCAATCGATATGTATATGGCGAACCCAGGTTCTCGCGAGGATATCACCCTTCGAATACACTGTCCTAACTTTTCTACGACTTCGTGCGCACAAGTTTAAACGCGGCGCGGCGGCGAGCCGAGCCGCTAAAGTCTGGCGAGCCGCAAAATCGTTAACCCTTTGCGGTCCAAAGTGTTCCCTCACTTTTATTTCAGCTCTTCTTCCCACATCAAATTACTCGATCCATAATCCCATATTGGAATTTTACCAACCAGCTGAGAAAAATTAAGAGTTGTCCTTAGGTATGTAATTCTGGCATTATTGATCAACACCTGAAGAACCTGTTTAGAATAATTAACTGCAGGTGTATACAATTTAAAGCAGTGAACAAGTTGAAAAGCTAATAAGATAATAATTGAAAGAAGAAAGACATATTTACTTGCAAATCAGTAGAATAAGCAACCACTGCTACAAAAGTGAATGTCTGATTTTTAGGAAGGGTTAAGCACTTCTTTGTTAACTGGAAGTAGGGAGCTCGCAGCTTCAGGGAACCGGAAGAACCATTTTGATCCGCAGGAAGCTACCGAATTAATTCCATTGAGGTGATAAGTTTATGCATTTATGACAAAAGAAGAGTTGGTGAAATTTACTGCTACGCCTTACTATTGATGCAGACAATTTTTATTTCGCACAAAAATCCGCGGACTAACGATAAACTAACTAGCTAACTGATGCTGCGAATAAAATGTAACAAAAATGGAGATTCGACATTCCGTTGCGGTTCGACGTATCTATCAGCAATTAGGTGATTTTTAATTGTTCGAAGCTCGCAACAGGAGCCACGGAAAATGGCACTGGGCGAGTTCAACGAACGAGGAAGCGTTTCAAGCAACCCCCTGAGAATCCCGCAGCTGGACTAACAATCGCGACGAGATAAAACCGGCGTGCTCTCTCTCTCTCTCTCTCTCTCTCTCTCTCCCTCTCTCGAGCACAGTCGATCCTCCGCGTCGATAGTAATAACAATTAGCCGAGGGAGGGGGTGGGTGGGGGGTCGGGAACACGACGCCCGGAAACTTTTCTCGTTCGTAAATTCACGCCGCCGGTTTTCGATCACGTGTCCCGCGATATCGAGTTCTGAAACTCACGTAATTGCCCGGCATCAGGGAAGCCCCGCGCGACGGGGGCGACGGAATTCGTCGAACCCATCGGCGAACTTTCTTTCTGTAAATCAATCTTTCCAATTACGATTCGAACGGCCGCGTCTAATGAGCCTCGTTACGCCGCGGTGAACTTCCCCCCTCCCCTCGGTGCCTATCGCGGTCGAGACGAAATTTATGGGATCTAGTTAGACTGTGGATCGCTCCAGCGAGTGCTGGTTACGATTCGATCGCGCAAAGATTGTCGGAAAAGAGGATGATCCCATTGAGAATCATCAGTCGAAGGTAGAGGACAAACCTTCACCGACCGGAAGCCTATTAATCGGATTTATAAAGGCTGAGAGGAATGTAGGAGAGGTTCCATAATTTTCTTGTAAATAATAATTTCAGAAAGATTGTTATACTGTGTTAATTCCAAAAATTTGTTGACTCATCGGTGAAATTCCCGACGTTGAACAATTTATCGAGACGTTCTCAATCATTGCAAAATCGCCGGTAGGCAATGTGTTAATCTAGATAAAATGTGATGAAAAATACATTTAAAAAATTTTATGAACAACTGTATAAATGGAATCTGAGATTGCCATCTGCACAATCATCAAAATCGTCCTCCTTCTGAGTGTTAAATCTCATTCTCGTATTTGACCTCCTGCGCACTCGAAAATTAGTTTGGGTACAAAATTTTCTGGCCAATGAACAAGACAGGCTGCCGCGTGTCAAAGCGGGGCAAAGGAAACGCACGAACCGGATTGAGCTGCCCGCCCCCGCTATCTACACGAGTTTTTGCAGACAATCGGGTCATTGAGTCTTCACCTCCACCCTCGTGCCTCCTCCCACTTTTCTCACGTTATCCCGGACCGGTGATAGCGAGACAACGGTGCGATACATCACTGCAGCCGTGTAATTATGCTCGGTTTTACACAAGAGAGGAGAGACAGCCTCTCGACCCATCCTCCATCTTTTTTTTCCAGACACTCCGGACAAAGTCGAGATTGCGTCGATCTACGAGGAATTCTAGAACGCCTCCGGTTCGCTTTCCTTGTTTATTATTGTTGCTTGTCTTCGTGCAAAATCGAAATTTCCCGAAGCAATCGCGAAACGCCGGAAGAACGGGGACTGTGAAGACATTTCTCGGTTTACCAAATTTTCTAACGGATAAGTCAAAGACAGAAGCTGAGATTGGCAGAAATTAAAAATGAAGAAATTAAAAAATTAACATAGTAGCATATGTAACATAGAACAAAATTCTTAAGGCTATAGGAATCTTAGAAAATGTAATATAATGTCAAGATGATATGAATATCGAATTTATTCAATATAAATTTTTAGAAGGTAGGCCCCTTTAGGGCCTAGAGCCTGCGAAATAGTTTTTACTGAGATCTTTATGCACACTAAAAATTGTCTGTATTTCTTCCAAGACATAAATAATAAAATAAATGATATATTCTTTCAATCTGTACACTCTGTCAAATGGCAGCTATTCATTTTTGTCATGAACGCACGCATAAAACCCGCAGTCTACTTATGTTTTACAACACGAAGAGTGTTGTAATGAATCGTAAGAGGTTGTGTTTTCGATAAGAGGCTCATTGGAGGTTTACGAGTTTCCGAATGCGAGCGGGATCTCGAAGAATTTTGCTGGTGTTGCGATATCGATCGCACTCACCGCCGATAAGTGCAACGAAAGGGTGTAGCGTGAGGGAATTCGGGCTACACGGAATTCACGGTCACATAGTTCTGTAAAGGGACGCCTCCGCTCGTCCTTGACCATGCCGGAACGAGCTCCGATTAAACGCTTCGAATACCGAATTGATTTATGGTTCCTCGTACCTAGTCGTTGAACTTCCGCGATTCGAAATCAATTTTCATTCTTTCGTTCATTCCTAGGAAATTCAATGTTTGGGGTATTAATGCAGCCAAATTAGTTCATTCTTTAGCAACTCGATAAAAGAATGTCTACAAGTAGCATCTTATGGTATTCTTTAACTTCCGGACGAATGGAAGCTTGAACGCGGTCGCCATTTTGGTCCCGCTTTAGGCTTCTAGTTGGTGTTTAATAAAGTTAGATCTCATAATGAATGTTGTATTTTCTTTTTAATTGAACGCTTTATTTGATCGGAAAATGAAGATCGTAGATATGCGTCGAGGAAAGTTCACTATCGAATGTGGCCGCCATTTTGGTGTAATTTCTTGCTGTGAAAATTAATCGGACGTGTTCCGAATCACTTGTCGAACAATGTAAATGGATTTATCTCGCTCAAGGCAGACTGTAGACCAGAAAAATTCTACTAAAAAGCTCCTAAACGCCGCGCCGCCGCCGTTACGTCACGTAGACGCGAGATAACAAGGCGAATCGACAAAATAAAAAAAAAGAAACAATGCCGCCGCAGAAATTAATGACGGTCAATGTTCAGTTTCTATTCTCGCGCGGATAGACGACTCTGTGGGCGAATTGGTCTTTGAGTCGTTTATCAGCGGCGCCTGATTATCAGCCACTATCATTTTGCTCTGCTCGAGTCTATCAGCGGAGTGCAAATTGTTAATTAATGGGGCCCCGACCCGTAAAAGTAAGGGACAAATCCAATTGTTTAAAACTTTTCTTCTTATTTCATGTCATTTTTAGTGGTCCGCGCTCGCACTCAGATGGCGAAACCAACCCTTGAAGTTGCAGCTGCAAATCATATTCAATTTCTTGTTTCAAAAATCTAGGTAAATTAGGCACATTATTGTTGGTTAATCCTATAATTTACAAAGAGCAAGTGAATTGGTTAAATTGCACTATAGTAATTACGATTAATAAGTCGAGATGAAGAATTTCTAAATAGTATCTGAAAGAGCTGAATAAATTCGGCGAAATATTGTTTACAAAAGATCCGTGTTAATTGGTCAAGTTATTGATTAATGTTTCTCGATGCTCGGCACTTCACGGTAATAATTCACGCGGTCATGCGATTTTTACCGTCCGTTCGAGGAAGTAGGCGAGTCATATTAATACCGTTTCGACGGGAAATTAATGAACCGTTATCGGCGGCTCATTTATTAATAAGGACGGCTGGACGTGACGAAGTGAACGTCTTACGAAGCCGGGGAAATTACCACGGTCAATGTTCATCGTTCATCCGGTTCACGTGTTACGCGATACGTTTCACATCATCGCGAACAAATGATTGCGAGGGTCGAAGGAGAACCTCGAACCGACCACTTACACGTGATTCGCCGTCTGCTGACCGATTAAACGCATCCTTTTTCCTTTTTTACAATAAAATGGTGTCGGCGGAGACGCCGAGGGTTATGCGACCAAGATTTCAGCCATTTTTACACATCGCAGTTTTTTTCATTCGACCGTTCGTGCGAAAATATTTTTACGAAGTTCGTCAATTGCAAATTAATTTTCATTTCTTCATCGAACTCATGCTATTTTACAAATCTTGTGCGGCTTGTGTCTAATTTTTCGTCTCGATTTGAATTGAAGAAGAAATTGAGCTTATGGTATTTTACAAATCTCGTGCGGCGTCTATTTAATTTTTCGTATTGATTTGAATTGAAGAGGAAATTCCTCGGTGTGTTTTTACAGGTGAAGAACGGCGTTCGATGAATTATGATGGGAAAAGTGCAGCGTCCGGTTTAATAGTATGTTCTCGCGAAAAATCGAGCAGTTTTTACGGTGCAACAGCATGACGGTGCTAAGCATTATCGACCTGACACGCGAAGGCGACATATGTCGGGCTGATTGCGTGTACGAAACGCACGAAACTTTGTTTGGTCTTTCGAGGAGAAGTCTCTTTGCACTCTTTACTCGCGCGAAATTAGTTAAGAATCGCGAAAATAGAGGGGAGAAAAGCATATTTAGACTCTTTGGTTAATTAGCAAGGAAGCACGTAAGATCGTTACGTGCGCTAAACCTTTTAACTCAAGCCGAGCAAGTTGTAAGTCTGCGGACTGCCGTGAGGCGTCCTCGAGGAAAATGGCAGCGTTTTCGAAGAGTGAACGAGGTACTTGAAGAGGTTCACTTGTACTCGAAATTACAAGACATGTACACGAATCTGTGCTTTTCCATGCTGGATTAGAAAATATAGAATTGGAGAGGAACCATATAATGTGGCTACTAATTTTATGAAATTGCGTTGCGATCTTTCTAGATAAAAATTGTCCAAGTCGATTCTAGGAAAAAGAAGTTAAACGAAAATGTATTTCCTCTTTCAATAATTTTAGGAAATTTAAAATCATATAACGGTACCTTTTTTTATTTTTGTAACGTCTTTACAATCTCATTGTTTTTTACCAGGCC
This sequence comes from Halictus ligatus, assembly GCA_028454255.1. Taxonomy (NCBI): domain Eukaryota; kingdom Metazoa; phylum Arthropoda; class Insecta; order Hymenoptera; family Halictidae; genus Halictus; species Halictus ligatus. The sequence goes on along the minus strand of CM052132.1, from coordinate 6,654,076 downwards.
ATTTTTAGTATAAAATCCGCTGCCTGTTTATGACCTATCAAATAATTCAGTATAGTAGAAATGCAGATACATCGACATCAACAAGCTGAACGTAAAACTTAATTTAAATGGATTTTTAATGTTTATTTTTCGGGGAAATGATTTAAATAAAATTGATTGACGGATAATACAGTACTGAACACCTAAGGAGAGCAAGCTCGGCAGGTGAGCAGGTGTGCAGCTTTAAGAAACGCGTGCGACAGTCCGCGACAAGCCAGTCAGCACGTGGTGGTTATGGTTGGGAGTCCGCGACACGTGACAGAAGCAACCCCGACTTCGAAACCCGGCCCAATTACTGTACTCCATTGTACACAAGCCCCTGAAGTGTGCGTCATGCCTCTGTGAAACCGGACAGTGGTCAACGCATTATCGAAGCCGGCCATCATTTATTCATACGCACACCGGAAACACAATTTCCAACCCCTGAGGCTGTTTCACCTACGTGGAAATCGATTCCGGGGGGGGGGGGGGGGGATCTACTGTTGTACTGAAAATCGGCTTGAAAAGTGACGTGGCCGACATTTATCTCGAAATTAATCTGATCCTGCGATAAGGAATCTCATTCTTGTTCAATTTTATTTTTTAATTTTCTGAATGCTCATTTGCGCGTTAAACTTCCATTCTCATTTACGACGTCATCAACCATTTGCACTCGAAGCCTATTTTACCTCCCATTCCTTTCCAAAAACATTTCTTCTAGAATTCATTTTATGAACACTCATGCCACACTCCATTTTTTAGACGCCGCGAATAAAAGATCTTCGGATCACGATCCAGCAAGGAAAGTGCGTTTCCGCGGGAGCACGAGTTTCCCAGCGAAATTAATTCTGAAGTGGCGGCTCGATAGCGTCGGCCACGCAATCAATCACCGGAGTATAGTATCTTCGATCGTACCGGGGGCGAGATCTCCGGAACACGGGTCGAACAATAAACCCCGGGAGAAACGAGATAATTAGCGGCGGGCAGTTAACTAGTTTCGCACCGGTGTAGAGTGATTGACTCCTTCCATTAACTCGGACCCGGTGTACGCGTACCAAAGCGAGGCGAAGCGAGGCGTCGCGACGCCCACGCGGAATCGAGCAAACGATACCCGACACCGGTTCACTCGGGTTACCCGCTAATCTACCGATAACGATCCTCGATCTACGCTTCTCCGCTGGATCGCTAAACACCTCGCGATCCTGATCGCGCAACTAGAAGCAATTCCAAACTTCGAAACCGCGAAGTTCGGCGCCCTTCTCTACATAGATTGATCCCGAGTCGAGTGATCCCGAAATCATTTTAATTTGCGCACAATGATCTTCGATCCTTTGTACGATTTTATACTTCTCCGAAGAGCAACACGATTATAAAACCACAACTATACAAATTTAAACTAATGTTCAGTATACTAAAAGAAAACAAATACGAAGAACAAGAGGAGAACAGAAAACACAACTGAATAAAATATACAAGAATGAAGAATGGATAGCCCCACCCGATGCAACAATAAAAAAACGACCAAAAGAACACGCAAAAGAATAATAACACGAAAAGCCAAAGAAGATTATAGGGAAATTACTGAAGCAAATTTTCCCAGTAAGAAATACGAATTTGACGAATAACCGAGTTCGAAAAAATAATGAATTTGGCGGAGAACCGTTTTTGGCGAAACAGCGAATGTTGCGGCTCACCCGGGACATTTTGTGCGGAATATTCGCAGCGAGAGGACGTTGACAGTTCTTGAAGATGTCCCGGTAGAACGTCAGAGGGATGTTGAAGAGGATGGTCGGCGGCGATACAGTTTCTTCGGGGCCTGTCGACGGACAACGAGGTTCGGTTGCGTTCGACGCGGACGGACGGCTGGCTTTCACTGAAGCGCCGGCGTCGGCGTCGAGACTCGTCGCTGGCGTCGGCGTCGGCGTCGCGATGCTCCTGCTACCGTGATCCTGGCTCGCGTGTGATCGCGTGCTTCGAACCTCCCTATGATCCTCGGGATCTGCGGAGGGTTGCGAACGCAGGATACACGGGGGCGACTATTTCGGTATCGCCGGTAAACTTAGTTTTGTCAGTTAACGATGCCTGCGAGCCGATCTCGCGATAACGTACTCGCACTACGAAACGCACCCTGATTCACGATCCTGAAGCCTTCGGCCAATTAACACTTGCCTCGTCAAGCATCATTGGCATTCGATCCTCTTTCCCATGGGCGCAGGAAAGGCGAAGATTTTAGGCGCAGGGTCATCTAGTTGCACACATTCATAATGTTGTATATCTATATAAAGACATCTTTCTTGCGTCCATTTTACATGCAAACATCTTTTTTGACAAGTTTTATTTCGGAGGTCTTAAAGATGTCTTTTTCGAGACTAAATCACTTGAATTTCTCGGAGATGTTGTGATATTAATTAATTTTTATTATTTTATATAACCATTCATTTTAATGGTTAATTTTAATTGTAATTTTCAATTTTAATGTTTAGTTTTAATTGTAATGTTTAATTTTAATGTATACTTTGTATGTTATAATTAATACTAACAATAAAATATTGCTTTATTCATTTAAATCTATTTTATTTTAATTAACATTTATGAACGTTTCTAAGACGTTTAAAAGACATCTTAGAGACGTCTTTAAGACGTACAGTTTCGTAACAAAGACGTTCTAGAGACGTTCGCAGGACTTTCAAGACGTCTTTAAGACATCTGAATATCCATCGACAGTCGACTTTAAGACGTCTCTGTGCTATCTGGGATTCTACTCGGTATCTCGGGATTCCCTTCGGCTAAAATGCATACAAAAAATTTGAAATCGATAGCCGCAGTAGATTGCGAAAGAAAAGGGAAAAGGTTTTCTACGATGAGGGCAATATTACAGTCTGATTAAGAAGTCGAGACTAGCTCGTAAAACTTGTAACGAGCTACGAACCTGAAGATTTCGTTAGCAATCTTAAAGAATGCGTTCCCGAGGCCTTAATACGAGCTATTCGAGCAATTTAAGTGTCCCGTGACACTTGGAAGCTTGCACAGAACGGAGGAATAGTCGCAATAAGGAAGTTGAAGGCTGTCCAAACGAACGACGACCCAGTATCGGTTGACAAATTTTCTTGGGCTCTCGTCCACGCGATTGTTCGAGTGAACCGGGAAGTAGTTGGTCGCATGATTTCGCTCGGTCTGACGATAATTGTTTCGTGCACGCGTCGAAAAAATATGTCCTCCGATTCGTTATTCGTCGAACTTGTCGCCGGAGGGAATCTGAGGCTGGTACCTCCCTATGGTTAATGGTTTCCCGATCTTCCGGTTGCACCGGGAACTTTCTTTTCAGTACAATCGGTCTGGTCACGACATTTCTATACCGCGATTCGGTGTGTTAGTACAGATCGAAGTGTTAGGAAAAGAATGGGACAGAATTGTAGCAAACATTTATTATTTATTGGTTTGTACGTTTCACAAGTTGGAATAGTTTCGTTTCCTTCTTCAGTGAGGCATTCCGTAGACGTAGACTTTATAGTGAAGTCCTCTGGAGTACTTCGATCTGAATTTGATGCGGATGAAATTGTGGCCAATCCCGCCGGAAGTCACCCAGACGGCGTCGTTGTCCTCTTCTGACAGGGAATCGACTTCTATGCAAGTTATGGTTGCACTGGTAGGTCCATAATCCGCCTCTACTTCCTGCAATCAACGTTGGATAATGTTAAAAATGAAAATTGTGTTTAATCTTATGAGACTGAACTACAAAAAATTGATATCGGTATCATCAGAATTTTCCATTAGAATTCCCAGTAATTTTGTAATCTTATACACCAAAACACGAAGAACTAGAGTAAAGTGGAGTGACTAGAAGCAAAAGTTTAAAAGTTTAAAAGAAAATGACTGACAACGATGATTAATAACAATAACAACGACAATCTCCACGATGGACCAACGTGATCTAGCCACATAACGCCGGATACGTTAAAAATGAAAATTGTGACTCAACCTAACGGTAATAGTTCTGTGCAATTCTCTAATCTTATGGAGCTGGACTAAAAATAAATATCCGCATCATCAGAATTTTCCATTATAATTTTCAGCAACTTTATAATCTTACGAAGTCGAATAAAAAACGAAGAGCAAAGTGGAGTGACTAGAAGCCGAAGTTTAAAAGTAATCAGCGCCCACCCGTGAAAAATGACTGGCTGATTAATAGCAATAACATCAACAATCTCGACGATTTAACCAACGTGATGGAGGCACCTAACGTTGGATGCGTTAAAAATGGAAATTGTGGCACGACCTTACAGTAGTTCTCTAATCTGATAAAACTATACCAATAACAAATAATATCCCCGTTATCAAAATTTTCCAATATAATTCGCAGTGATTCTCAAATCCTACGAAGCTAGATCAATACCAAACAACTAGAGTAAAGTGACTGGAAGCAGAAGTTTCAAAGTCCTCATCGTCCAGCAGCGGGAAAGTGAATGCATTTGCGGCAAACCCGACTCAGCGAGATTTAAAATAGTTGGAGAATTAAAAGAATTTAACAACGTCCTTATTTAATTTCAAACGTACGACAATTATATTAAGGAGGCCACTTTGATGACTCTGTAAAACTACGCACACATAAAAGAAATCCATATACGTATACGAAACTCAATATCGCAACGAGCAATTTAGATGTCAATTTGGTCAATTTGGTTTCCTAAAAGTCCAATCTAGGACTGTACGGTCTCAAAAATGACTATTTGCACGTTATCGTGGAGTAATTTGTAATATTCGGCAGGACATTGCCTCTCACAAGGCGTCCGAAGCGAGCGTGACGTCACAAAATGGCCACCGCTGACAGATTTTCTTAAATATCGGGAGATTTAGCGTTCGTATCGAAAAAATAAGACCGTATAGTCCTAGCCAGGACATATACAATGGCGGTGCTGTGTATTGTTTGACCGTTCGCACGACTATAGCGTGACGATCAACACCGTCAAGGTCAAACCGAATCGGGCCGGTTTAAGAACAGGAAGAAAATTCCATTTGGCTCCTGCCTGTTGAAATTGACGGAGTAAATTTTGATTTTGCATAACGGCTGTCTAGAAACGCTTCGCAGTCTCGTGACGGCTAATAACGATAACGGCGACAATCTCTCGACGATGGACCAACGTGATCGAGGCCCCTAAAAATCGCACGCACTTGATACCCGCCGATCCTGTACGATCTTCTGACGTCGTACTGCCAGATAAGCTGCTCGTCTGTCCTTGAACGGCACTGGTCCGTTCTTTCAGTCGCGACGAGTGCGTTCAACGTGAGGAACACTGCGATTAGGATCATCCTCCTTCCACCGGGCAACTTCCCGCAAGTTCCCACTCGAGTCATCCGCGAGGAACGGGTGCCAGAAAACGATGGGCCACAGTCTCCGGTCGTCGAAAAACGCGTTCACTCGTCAAAAACACACACCGTTTAACCGTTTAATTGTTATCGAAGGAGGCCGATGCTGCGTGTGCCACCGACAACCGGACAGTATTAATAGCCAAGACCATCGATACACCGAAAGTTCCCCCTGCTGGTACAATATTTACTCTTGTTGCGCCTTCTTCTTCTTCTTCTTCTTCTTCTTCAGCGTCAAGGAGATTAGATACAACCGCGTGGTATCGTGCAACTCGCGTCCGGCTCTGTTATATTTCTTCTGCCGACAGCGAAACACTGAACCCTAAGAACCTTACACATCTCTCTCTCTCTCTCTCTCTCTCTCTCTCTCTCTCTCTCTCTCTTTCTCTCTCTCTTTCTCTTTCTCTTTCTTTTTTTCTCGCTCGAATTCTCCGGGTCTTCAAGTTGCTTTATCTCGTCGGGCAGATGCTTCGAAACTGCTCCAGTTACTGGTGTAACTACGAGAAAGCGGTTTCCAGAGATTTCATGCGTTTAGGGCAATGGGTGGGCGGGATTGTACTGTATAATGAACAGACTGCAGAGGAGTAAATGCAAACAATTTTGACTAAAAGTTCCCTGTATGATAACGGAGTAACGCAGTAATACAAAATACGTTACTATCCATAGGTAACACGGTTGGTCCTTCGCGAAACAATGAGAATTCGCACGCGCTGGTTATGCGCATGAATGGCGTTCAACGTTTCAAGTAGAACAGTCCCTCAATAGGCAGACGCATCGAAAGGATGCAGTCGTGCTTCGCTTATCGCGAAGTAGAAGATCGAAGCGGTTCGCCCGCGGCCTTTAGAATACTAAAATCGTATGCATCATTATCGTTGCACTTGTCGAAACAATCTGATACCGCCTCGATTCAATCGCCTCGCACGAAAGCTTACAGTCATCCTCCTCGGGGAACATGTAAATATTGATCTTCATGCAAATTGTAATAGCATTTCGACCGACGATAACGCTGGAACATTAGTCATTTGTTATTCAAAAATTGAAAATTCGATTGCTCAGCATAGACCTTGAAAGTTAGCTCAATATTCATTTGCTTCGTTCTTGGAGCTATCAGTACTACAGCATTTAATGTGTATTATCATGATTTTATCAGTTCATTCTGTCAGCGAAGAGAACGAAAGTATCTTTCGAAAATACGAAATGGTGTGATCATCGAAATAAATGGTTGTGGACATTCAAAGTTTGCATTGTTTATAATGAAGGGTTTAAGGAAAATGCAAAATAGGAAAGAACGTTTAAAGAATTAAGAAATATTGTTGTATTACTTTCAACTGAATCGAATGATTCAAAAAGGAAAGAAATGTTCGTGGAGCTTCTGTATCTTGTTATTAATTCAGTTTTTATTTTGCACAAAAATCCGCTACTTATCGCAGTGATTGCTTCAAAAACTCTTTCGGATGCTGCAAATCCTAACGAACAGATCTGTATGCAAAATAGAAACTTTCCAAGTCAATTGTAACAAGCAGAAATTAAATAAAAATGTATCTTCCCTTTCAACAATTTCAACAAGTCGAAAATAGTGCGAACGTGTTTCTGCATCTAAACGTCATCAACTATAAAGAAATTGAAAAAGAAATAGACAATTGTGTCTGCCACGCGTGACGTTGAAAAAGCCAGCAGAAGCGAGAAAAGCAGACGACCTGTGTCTAGGGACGACCGTAACTTTGTCTCGCAGACTATCTTGTCTTACATCAGAACATGATGTAACTGTTTTGGTAGCGTCGCCGCTCGGCGCGTTCCGTTATCGGCCGTGGGGGAAAAAAAAGGGAAGAAGAATACAAGATAACGGATTGCATTGCGGTTAATCGCGGCGCAGTTACCGCGTAAGGATCGTGCACCGATGTATCGGCGCGATGCGTTCAACATCGTTTTGCGCCGGCGAAATTGCGAAGGTGTTGCGAGCATTTGTGTGCGCGGCCGACCATTGGTATGCCAGTCAGGTGAATCTGTTCTCACAGTGCCCCCGTGCCTGGAACCACGTGGCACAGGCCGTCCAAGAAAATGACTTTCCTTCTTGTTACTCCTAGGCGGATCTAGTTAAGGGCCTTTACGGCTCCCTTGACTGCGCTCGAGCCTAACCGCAAACCGGAACGCTTCTCTCGACAGCTTTTTCTGCGCGAACAACGCCCAACAACAACCATAAATTCATGAACCAGGTGTTGCACGGCTCGGGACGTTGACGCTCCTTCTATCCGCAAAACACCTGTCTTCGTCTCCTTCGTTCTTCGCGTTTCTATCGCTTATACAATCGCAAAATACAAAATATCTGCACTGATCGCAACATATAGAAGCTAAATAAAATAATTAAATTATCTTATTAAGCTGAAACTCTTAAAACTGCTTTAAATTGCGCGTACCCGTTTATGCCATAAACCCGTTTCTTTCAGTGTACTGCAAACCTAATACTAGACGGTTTTGTGCGTTTATGACAAAATTGAGTGGATGGAATCTGAAACAAATTCAAAATGACTAACTACTTCTCGACAATTTTCATTTCTCATAGGGATCCACATTCTGCTTGCGATTTACAAGGAAACATACTGTACCCGGGCACACTGACTTTCAGAACAATTTTAATCTCATGAATCATGGTTCGCTGGTATCGTTGTTTAATAAACATTGTTGGACGGTCATTTTTAAGAACGTTGGTTTAGTCGTCCGTAAATGGAGTTTTTATCAGTTCCACGGAATTCGGAGAAATCGGCTACACGTGACGAATCCTTTCGAGATATTTCACAGCCAGAGGAGCGTATAATTGATGGGAATGCATCGCGCGAATAGCGAGTAATCGCGAGCGTCGCTTATCCTCGGATAACGAGGGTCGATGCCGGCGAAAACACCAGAACGAAAGTGCAACAGAATCAAGCGGTGATTCTTTTTTGGTGACGTCAATTTCAAAAAAGCTGCGTCGCTCTTAACGTCGATCTTGTGCGTTTTCGGGGTTGTAGATTGTCTGGATTCACGAAGTTCTCGAAGTTATTAGCGGAAAGCGGATTTCGTGCATCTATGACAAAATTGAGCGGATGAGTGGGAAGATTACAAGGATTCAACATTATTTTCAATCTACTAAAATTATTGAAGCGAGAAGAAATTTTCCAATCGGTTTCTGTTTCTTGCAATTCAGGAAGAAAGTTCAAGTTTGCACAAGCACGCCAGTCACGCGCTTTCAGTCTTTTCAGGATTCCCAAGACTTCCAAGATACTCTCAGGATAGTCTACGTTCACCAGGTTCTCAAAGTTCTCAAGATTCTCAGGGTTCTCAGGATTCTCATGGTTTCCAACACGCCCTCAAACCCGGTATATTCGCCTAATCTTTTCGTGTACAACAACCCGAACACCGACAGGTCGGTTGCCTCTCAATCCCGAGTATCTGCTGAACCTGTACGTCACGAAAAGGAATTTCATTACCGGGTTAATCTTCAAAGACAGACGTTTCTGTCTCGAATTCGTGCGCTCCTTATTAATTCGTTCCTTCGGTAGCCGCCTTCGTCGAACTCGCCGAATGTCAGCGGTTCGTCTATACGATTCTTTGGCGAGGGAACAATATTTCTCTCGCGTGCTTTCGAAGTGAATCGGAATTTAAAAAAAGAGAGAGAGAGAAGAAGGAATAGGGCGGTTTGCGTATCGATTTATTTCGCGAGCGGTCGCCAAGGAACTGCATTTCAATATTATCGCATGCTAAGATTGCGTTACACACTTCGTCTCCGAATCTCTGCGTGCTGCTGTGTGCCTCCTCGTGGCTAAAGTGACTCGTATTTCATCTATCGTTCGCCCTATCACCGATATTTACGAGCTAGTCGATCATCGTCTTCGCTGTTCCGAAACGATTCTATTCGATCACGAAGAAACACGAGCCTTCCCCGCTTTGCTACAACAATCAGTGTAGAACAGAGTGTATAAAAAGTGCTGAAACAATTTCTCCGCGTATCTAACAACCACTGCTGTTATTAAACTGAATTTATGACATAATTCGTGAAACACAAGCATTCATATTAAATTGATGGCGGTTTTAGTTTTAGTAAAGAAATTCTATATTTAAACAATAAGCCATGCAATCTGGAAATTGCATAGAGATCCGTTGTCTAACTATTATCTCCCAAGGTGCTGAATAAATTAATCAATTTCTTAGATTGCTTCGCTCTTAAATACGACGATTATTCGATCCTGCAAATTACATTCGTTCCAGATATTTTTATTAATAAATTCAATATCAAATATAACTATTCAATTTCATTTGCCTCCGCTCCTTTGTAAGGTATTTTTGTTACTGAACAAAAGTGAATTAGACGTTACGTTATATCGTTGTGTTCGGGAGAGTCTGTAGAATTACTCTATATGTGATTAATGGGTATAGATTTTGTGGTTGAAGCAGAAAAATGGTTAAATTAAAAAATTTAACTATTTCTGTTCTATAATCTAATTTAAATATACGGTTATATTCAGGCGAGTCTGTAGAACAGTTGTAGGTAAGAATCGTGTGTCTAGCTTTTACAGTTAGACTTGCAAAAATTCTTAAACTAATTCAGAATTAGTCTAGAACTTATCTATTAGTTCAGAACTTATTCTAATTCTTCTTGACTTTTTTCCATCCAAAAGTATAAGAATCGTATATTGGTTATAGCAACCCCGAAAAACGTAAAAATTTACGTAGAATATAATTTATTAAGAGTAGAAAATGATTTAAACTGAACACCTTCTTAATGCGTCTACTGTTCCGCGTCTCACCCACGAGTTTCCTGCGTTATCCACAAAATTCACAGTCTAGCGACCATGAAGAGAACAATGTGGTCCTCCCGAGCCTCTGTGCGATCACCAGTGGCGTCAAAGTTGAATAATACTTGAACCCGCCATTTGTTTCTCCGGTCTCAGTGACACGTTGGTCCATCCAACTGACAACGGACGGCGACGATAACGTGTAACGTTCGTGCAAGAAGGAAGAGGCGATCATGCGGCTTGGTTAGGGAAGAAGGAAAGCAGACAGATAACCAAAGACACCGTCTTCGAACCGGCGACCCCGGCCTCTCAAAGTCCGTCAAAGCTCTTCTGCCCCACGGGTCAGCCAATATATTATTTATACGGTCTCTGCACAATCGTGCAGATTAGGCTCGTTTCTGTACTGGATCTCTCGGGACTGTCCTCGAAGTAGCTGGGGACCTAGACAATTCTCAGGGTTCCTAGGATTAAGGCTTCCGAGATGCTTTCAAGATTACTCACATTCCCAAGGTTCTCAAAGCGATCGTTATTAGGATTCTCAAGATTGTTAAGGATTTCAAGGGACTCTCAAAGATTGTCATATTCGCAAGGGGGTCTCAATACTTTAACCATCGGAACCCCATTAACAAGATTTTCGATAATTGTTCTATACCGAAAGGAAGTTTAGAAATAGTAGACTACGGATTTTTGTGCAAAATTGTCTGCGTCAATACTTGAGGCAGAAGCTACATAGAAGATTCTTTCTTCGATATTAGATATAAAAAATTAAATCCTTTTAATTTCTCTATTGCGTCAGATCGCAGTATTTTCAAATTATATTCAAATTAAAATCCGCAGTCCAATGTTTAGATTATGTTCAGAAATTGCGAAATAGTTATCGGTGAGCAACGTGTTAAAATAAAACCCCTCGGAGAAGGTGGAAAGATGGCGAGCGGTTTAGAAAAGAAGCGAACACTTTATTGACTCGGCAACTCGACGACATCTGCCGAGCGTGTTTACACGGGACCGCGTTGTCTGTCGTCTTACAAAATACAAAATACTATGAATACAAGTGTCCCGCAAGGCCGCGAGGATCGAATTGCTATTTACAACTTGCCGCGTCCGGCGCGTCGCGACGCGAACATTTACAATGATTGCTTAAATTATGCGATTAAATCGACGGCGCGAAGTCGCCTCGCGAATATTTGTGATCTCGCTGGTCGGTTTATCTAGCGGGTTCAAAGTCGACGCGAAGCGGCGAGAGAGAAATTCGAGAAGAGATCTCGCTGCCGTGGATCGCGCACGAGGCGCCGCGGCGTTTTATTTCGGCTCGCGCGAATCGTTTTCTGTGCCACTATTTACACTCGATGCAATTACAGTTTCAAAGCGCGATGCATCTCTTCTACGAGGCTCCGGCCCTTTCCAAATCGGTCGGCGAAGATAGCGACGAGCGTAATCTCCACGCTGAAACCAACATGGCCGACGCCGCACGTGATGGTCGCATGGTCAGCGTTATGTCTCATCGGCGGGAATGAACTTGACCTCTGGATGCTACCCCACTCCTTCAGGAACCTTCTCGACCTCGTTCGACCTCTTCTGCGAGAGACTCGGCTCAGACAACTCGTGATCTTCGTCTCCTGACCCTCTGTTTTCTCAGTTTCGTTCGAAATCGATAGCGTTAGGGGGCTCTTAAGTATAACTTGAATCTTCGTAAGCTGGTCCACTCCTTCCGGAATCTTCTCTGACCTACAACCCTTCATCTTCTTCCCCCTCTGTTCATAATAATCGTCATCTTCGTAAGCTGTTCCCTTCAGAATTCTTTTCCTCCATCTTCTTCCTTCTCCGTTCAAAATGGATCCCCTCGGAGGTCCTTAATGATAACTTGCATCTTCTACTCTCGTAGGAACCTGCTAAGGAGTGTATCTACGAGACACTCATCCCAGACGTCCTTCCCTCTCCCCAGTCCTCCGTCTTCGGCCAAACTCATTCACAAGGAGCATTCTAGGGGTTACTTATCCCGGACACCCTTGCACCATACCATAACGTGATTTCGAACAGAATCCACTAAATGTTTATGTTATTCATTTCCTTCGAACGGAAATAAAATTCTATTTACCTTGTTGTCAATATATAGTCATTACAGAGAAATAGTCATAAAATGGATATAAATTGTCTTCTTCTTCTTCTTCTTCTTCTAGGATATTAACGAACGACAAAGAAGTTCGAATCACTGTTAAAATAAATCGTAGTGCACGGGGTTGATACTCCCCTCCGTCGCCTCAGACCCCCTCTATCTTCATCCAAAATAGACCACGTCCAAGGGTTCTCAAAGGCAGTTGTCTGCGCGGGACCAAACTCACTCCTGTGATCTTCTTCCGCTCTTTGTCTCTGTTCAAAACAGATCCCGCCAAGGGGTTCTCATATGTAGTCAGCGTCTTCCTCGAAGATTTACTGCACCACTCCCAGCGGCGGGTTATGTTGCACCGGCTGGGCCCTGATCATGCCAGCCAGCCGTCTGAATGGCAGCTGAAGATGATAGTAAGCGCAATAAGGTAGCGGGTCCCAGTAAGCGAAGAGAGCCTCCCGTTTATCCAGCACAGTGCCCAACAGATGAGGAGCGATCTCTCCGGTAGGCAGGTTCAGAGCGCTGGCCACAGCATCGGGCAACAGATACCTGTCCACCGTAGCTAGAGCCCCGGAATTCTGCCTGGAAAAGTGTCTGCAAGGTTTCCAGACCAGCCGAGGATGTACACCCGTATGACAGATATAGGGCAGACTGACGCCCACTCGGCACCCTATGGGCACCAGGTCTCCCTCCTCGGTGAATGCCAATCTAAAGCTCAAGTGTCCGTTGATGCGTCCATTGAACGATGCCCCGAAGAACCTGTCCAGCCATTGCGTCACTTCCCGCCGCTCTTCCGGAATCAAACCTCGTTCCTCGTCGATCGAACAGGTCACGTTCGCCACGATCCTGGACTCCTTCACCGTGGTACAGGTGATGTAATGCTTCCCGCTGGGGTCCCGTACCACCACCCAGGGCTTGCTCTCGCTGACCTCGTGCTGCTGATGACGGAACTCGCGAACCGTTGGCGGAATCACTGTCTTGGCCCTGTCTCTCATGCCGGCCGGGCCCGCGGCCAGCATCAGGTACCTCCCGGTGGCGAACGCGTTCTGCTCGTAGAGCCTCGAGACGTCGTCCAGGCAACGCAACACGAAATGCTGAGGCGTGGCCAGGGTGAGAGCCCGACACCTTCGCAGAAGCTCCAGAGGATCGTCGAGGAAAGCGACCTCGCTGGCCCCGGGGACGAAACACTCGCAGCCCATATGTTCCAGATGCGGTTTCGCCAAGGCGTCGTAGTAAGCCGTGTTGCTGGCGCTGACCGGGATGTAGTAGACCGCCGTCTCCCTCTGCACGATGTCCTTCAGCGCCTTGATGTACTCGACCACGTTCCCCGGGCCCGGTTTCGGGATCGTGTAGAACTTGGAGCACGCGGTCGAGTACTTGGCCAGCCCGAACAGCCCGTCCAGCTCGCAGACCACCACACGAGCCCCGGCTTTGTAGAAGTTCCGGGCCAGGTGGACAGTCTGCACGGTGCTACCGCCGCTGATCAGGACGCAACGTTTGCTGCGCACCCTCTCCGACGTCGGGGTGTGCAGCACCGTGATGAACCACTTCAGCGCGGCCAACGGTAGCTGGAAGATCGCCCATATTATGTGCACCCAGACCGACACCCACAGCGCCGGCGCCCAAATCGCGCAGCTGACCACGCTGATCACCCCCCGGGCAATCCCCAACAACGCGCTGAAGTAAGCTTCCAGCAGCCTGAAGAGCAGAGGCTCTTGCCGGTTGTGGTTCTGACCCTCCGCGGACTGAGACTGATAAGACGAACCACCCTGTTGAAGATGCTGCTGTTGCTGATGGCGATTGGACACCAAGCTCGCGAAGGATGACCCCGAAGCCTGCGTCAGGCTAGGGCCGTTGAAGACGTTCGAACTCGAAGAACTGGATGGCAATCTCTTGAACGTGGACAGCGGAGACACCGTGGGCGGTGATGTTGATAACGGTGAGCTTGGTATCGGCGGTGACACGCTGTTGCTTCTCGAGATCGATGGACTCGAGGACCAGACCCTCGAGTTGTTCTCGCTCGTGCAGGCTGGCATCGTTCAGTTTTGCGGATTTAGAACCTTTGTCTTCGATGATTATAATCGGCTGGAGTCCGTCTTGCTAGACGATCGTTTTCTTGAAGGCAGATTCATAGCTTGATCCTAGGTCCTAGACTGAAGTTTTGGGAATGGAAGTTGTACTAGTGGTTGCGCGAAGGAGTCTGTCTTCGGGGACACGTGCACCGGACACTCGCGAGGAGAATGTTCGCCGAAAGTCGAATTGTTGGCCGCGATTCGCCAAACGAATTCGCCGGTTTGCACACACAGCATTAACTGAGGCCGATCTTCGAGCCTCCTGGTCTCTTATGCTCTCTGCATCTCGGCCGCACTATGAACCGACCCCTTATCTAATCGTGTCGCTTCAGACACGCCGTCGCTGAAAGAAACAAAGTCGAAATGGTCTCGGTCTAGGTGGAATTGTCAGACGAAAGTTACTAGAACACTGGGATACCATGATGGAATCATTCGAGGTGGATACCGCTTTGTGCTTGCTTACCTGTTGGCTGTAACATTGTCGTGTAGACTCTGGCTATTATTTATTCCCATGCTTTGCTTCTCATCTTCTCTAATTTGTCACGCTCCTTAGAAATCCTTGTAAGGTTTTCGTGAACTTTGACACGTCATGTTCGACGATCAATTCATCAATTCGTTCTGCTAAATGATTGTCGTAATTTTGTGACGGGTCCAGACTTCTGTTTCGTTAACATTGGATAGTCCACTTTCTCATAGTCTTCTGTATCGTGTAAATATTAATTTGGTAATATATTACATTAATTCATTTAGTGTACCTAGTTTGTTGCTGGAATATCTCGCTAATAAATTTCTCTCTTTAAGCAGATTGTTATAAATCGTAGAAGCTGACTTTGTCGTTTCAAATAATCGACACAAGTTGCGTTCAAGTATTTTCAGCTATTTTCTGTTTCAGTATTTCAGTATGTGATTTCAAATATCCCGCGCTTCGTTAAGATCTCCATCTCAAACTGCTAGCTAAAAGTTACCGACAGAGGCAGTTCCCCCGAAATTGGTGGCGCCATCTGTAACAACGTCAGAAAACAAAATGTTGAAAAATGCTTTGTCGATAACATTTGGCTACCAGTTTGAGCATTTTGCCGCTACGTCAGTTGGCGTTGTACGGAGGTCTGAACAAAGCGCGGGAAATGACATGTAATAAAACGGAAATCAATGTTTGAGATAAAAAGTTAGTAAAATATTGAGTAGCTGTTGTAATTTATGCTATTCATGTCTCATTAATAACACTTATCAGTCTAATATATTAATTTTAATTAATAGCATTCTAAAGTCGATTTGTAATAATTCCTCAAAATCTAATATTTTTTTCGTTCATTGCATTTTTTAAAGTACAGCACGGTGCATCGTTAATTAATTTTTTAGTATCCGTAATTCCAGCAATCGGCATTCTTCACTAATCGTCATTGTTTTCATTGAGGGCGCCACGATCGCTCTGTTTGGCAACAAATTATGCCGCAAAATTCTACCGCAATTACACTCCAATTCCATTTTGAACAGTGTCGTCCTATTATCCAAGCAAAATGAACTGCCGAATGTTCCAGACCAGAATGCAACGTTTCATTCTCCATTTCAGAGAAAATAAACTTCTAAAAATGAGCATAGTAACAAAAGCACTCTCCCTCTCCAGCTTTGATGAATCTGAATTTAAACGTGACCTGTCAACCGCCAATATCTGTGCGTCAGATTGCGGCTTGACTTGAAAGTTCCTTGAATTTGACAGTGGATTTCGACGTTGGATTATACCCCCAAACTCGGAAAAATGTCGAAATCAACGAAGGCCAACCGGTATGTAGTTTTCCAATTTCATAATCCTTTGATAAACCATTGAAATTTCGAAGAAGGGTTACGTTGCTCGCAAACCTGTTTTTCGGCTAGGGCCGCTATTCGTCCAGGGTTTCGCAGATATACAATTAATTCTAAATTAAGTTAAAGAGAAATCTTAGTAATCTTAGTAAGAGATAATTTTAGTAATCAGTAGACTAGGAATTTTTATAGAAAATAAAAATTTTCGAAGTTGATTCGAAAGTTGATTGCAAGAAATAGCTGGATGAGAATGTATTTCTTCCTTTAATGATTTTCATAAATCGAAAATAATGTAACAGCATAAATTCTTCTACTATATTTACAGGGTTTAGGAATGTCCAAGGTTTTAATACACTCTGTTCTGAATTAGGAATTTTAAACTAAAAATTTTTCCCTAGTCAATGTATGTATTTAACACAATATTATATTTCTTTCTCAGGGCTTTTGGTAACACGAGAGATACAGGAACACAGACCCATGACAGCGATACAATGTTAGATATAGAACGCTTGCAGGAACAAGTGAACCTTCTTACTCTTGAAATCGATCGTTTGAGGAAACACAGCCCTGGAGAACCATCAGTAACCACAGAAAGTACTCCCCGATCTCTGAGGGTTTCGGCTAGGCAAACGAGTCACAATATACAATTCACACCAAAAGGGAATAATTCCATACTAATGCGTGGATGTACCTGTAAAGGACAATGTGCCTCAAAAAGGTGTGGTTGTACGAAAAAGAATGTTCCATGTGGGGAGCAGTGCAAGTGTAACAGTTCTGTTTGTCAGAATCAGGTAGGAAAGATCTTATTGTTGCTAGTGTTATTATTACGTATTGTTATTATTGTTTTGCTATTTTTCAGGAAAAAAACGGCGAGGAACAGAACAAAGAAAATTTGGAGAATATCGAAGTAGCCCCAGTCGCAGCTAAACAAATAAACAATAAAAATTTGGTCAATGTTGCTCCTCACAAAAGTATCTTCAGCCCAGATACTACAATAGTTTCCTCAACGCCTACACTAACAGAATGTATATTTTCCCCTGTGGAATTCAAGAATCCTAAGAAATTATTCATGTCTGATCTAGAGGAAGGAACATCACAACAAAAAAAGAACTCTAAAAACCCTATTAGTCAAAAGAGAGACAGACTGAAGAAGAATCTTGAGGTGGATAATGATAAAACAAAACATCTAAGCTGGGAAAAAGAAATACAAGAAAATGATAATGCAAATTCCAATGGTAAGCCACTACACTTTTTGTATACTACAATTTTTTACTTAATTTTGAGAATGTGTGTTTATTCAAGGTGGGGGAGCAGATTTAAAAAAAGATGTTGAAGAAGAAGATCCAAAGCCAACTGGTTATAAAGAAAAAGAGATGCATAATCAAACACTTGATGTATAATAAGTGCAATACTAGACAGTGTTATTACTAGACTGCGGATTTTATGCATTTATAATATAAACCAGTAGATAAATTGCTAAGTATAAAAAACATTTAAAGAATTTAAAAATGCTGTTCTATTATTTTCGTTTCATTATAATTATTAAGAAAAGAAATAAATGTGTATGTAGCTTTTGGGTCTTGCAATTAATACAGACAATTTTTATTTTGCATAAAAGTCCACGGTCAAGTTATTACAATAATGTAAATGTTCTATCCTGTGTAGAAACATATTAATGTGTATTTATTACTTCAGGACAGCTTCAACCCTATGAAACCTAAATACGAGCTACCAAGGACACCGACCAATGGAAAAAGGTTGGTCGAGTCTGAAACTAATTCTTCATCATCGATTCCGACTCCCAATGTCATGCAGAAAGAAGAAGAACTGCAAGTCCCTGCAGGTGAGCTATCTTCAATTTTCATTCAGTTGATTCTAAATAAACTTTCATAATATAACGTTAAATCTTAAAGGGGACGTACTTTAAAAAGGATTTTTTTTTACACAGGGGTGCAACAACATAAACTTTGCTAAACTCTGCCTTAGACTATAATCCAGTTAATTTCAGCATTAATTGTCATTGGCACTAATTTTATGATAATCATTTTTAATTCGATAACGACGGTCATCGATGACCAGAGCGGCATCGAATGCGTTAAATAACAATTACAATTTTTCCACAGAGACCTATCAAGCTGAAGTCAATTGGGAAGAGTATCAGGCTCAACTTGTTGCGTGCAATAAATGCAGCAGAAAGTTCCATCCGAGTCGAATACAAAGGCACCAAGTCTGCTGCAAGAAACTGTGAGTTGTAACCATTGGTTGGTGCGCTTCGAATTTTCGTGGCATTTTAAATCATATATTTTTTAAGAGTAACACATAAATCGGGCAGGTTCAATTATAAACACAAGCTTTTTACAACTTTGACCCATTCAATATTATTATACCGATCATGATCTACTATACAATATTCTTCGGATAGCATCTAACAATACAATAAAGCTACTTACATATAGTGTACATATATGATGCTGATTAGTATAGGGTTCCCATAACGATTTTTAAAAAAAACGTGACTTTTCAAAGTTTTTGTTTAAAAACCTGGGAAATAGTAGGGACACTGGGACATTTCATCAAAAAACGGGACAAATGGGAACCCTAGATTAGTATGTATATATGTACGTAATTCCTATGTGCGGGTGGTATACGTATACATCGCATATGCCCGGAACCATACGCGTGCGAACTCATACATACCCGTATTCAATATTGATTACTCGAATAATTACCCCACATCGTTTCTCCTAATTCTTTATCTATTATACACCTCTACGGGCAATTAATACTCTTCAATGTGTTCTGTTCTCTTTTTGTACACTCCTATGTATGTACAATCCCGGATCGAACACTAATACACGGATACTAATACACGACGTCATAGAATTAACAGTGGCCTTCTTGTTCCTAGCACTTAAGAGGGCATTAAGAAAATACAATTTGATGTACCCTTAACGCAACGATATTTTCTGACAGTCTCTTGGGAAGTTGTGTGATCGTGCAACTAACAAGGGAATATACCTCGAGTCACCCAAGCTAATTTTAATGAAAATTATATAGGAATACTTATCAGATCTCTAACATAAGTAGACTGCGGATCTTTATGCAAAATAAAATATTTTAGACTTATAATTTTAATTTGAATTTTAGAGGAATATTCAAATAAAATTAAATTTTAAAAGAATTATTATGTAGTTCTTCTTTCTGCATGATATCTTTCTGCAGAATCGACGATGAGACATTCATTTTTTGCTGTTGGTCAGTATCCTTGGTAGCTCGTATTTATGTTTCATAAGGTTGAAGCTGTCTTGAAGTAGTAAGTACACATTAATAATAGAAAAATCTGCTTGTGTAACTTGAACATATTCCCCTGTAAGCAATCAAACTAATTTTCCCGTTTCTCGCCTTCCGAAGTATCCAGCAGTCCATTTTTAGCGACGCTGTTGATCAGTTTGTCAAAAGTTAGATATGTCCTGGTTCCTTACAACCATAAGAACTGTGGCTAGGAACGGATTTTTCAATTCCGATTTGTCTTATCTAAAATTTCCGTCCACAAGTTCTGTCATTCCTAAGCCGTTCTTGGCACTGTAAGTCAGTACAGTGCCACGTTAGAACCTGGATACTGAGTCAAGGTCCTGCAAACTCGTTAGGGACCACTTCTGTCCTCTTCTTCAGGCTCTGTGTTCGCAAGTCTTGAAATGTTGGTCGCAAAGAGGCGAGAAAGGGTATCCTGCTGGCCACTGAGCAATGGTTGTTGAGTTGATCTTATATTAATTCTTTAGAAAGGCGTTTGTCACCTGATCTCTGCTCCTCGAAATTATGTGAAACTATTATATATTCCGGGTGAACAACGTAACTCGATCACCTTCAATAATTATCTCCATAATAAGGAAAAATTGTCAAAGAAATACATTGTTTGCGTTTAACAGGCAAATATTATGGTAAAAGCGAGAATATTTTTCTTTGCCGTAATATTTGCCTCCCTGAATCTAACGATATTGTAACATTTTTTAAATATTATCAAAACTAAGTGAGATACGTACGAAAAATGATATTGTTAGGAACGTGTAAACGAATCGAATAATTCTTCCACGTCAGGCATTGCGGGCCACAACGTCGACATAATTTAATAGGCGTTTCTCGTGAAATAGAATATATCGCTTCCGTAGTTTGTAAAAAATATGCATTGTAATAAAATACACAATAAAATGTATGTAAAGTTCTATTTTATAATACATGTGGTACACAGACACCAGCGCATTTCAATTACGATTACAAATAATACTGTTGGAAACTATAAAATGAAATTTTTTCTTTTTTCTCTCAATGCATCGAAGTAAAACGATTAAAAGGTATCGGGATGTTCACGTGACTAGAAATTATACTTAGTTCTCTATACACGGTGAAACGATCATTTGATTCCGAGTTCACGTGTGTAATCATCTGCAATTGTGATCCACTTAATAAAATAATGCGTTCTCTTTTCGATTAGGTTCGCCCTGTCCCTCAGACGATTTTACATTGTTCTAGCTCGTTCTTGGAGAGAATGACGATTCTTTTTCGAAACATCGTCACGAGAAATCAAGAAATCTACATTTTTTTTCCTCGATCAGAATCAAAGCGCAAGCTCTCAAATTCCATCGTACAATTAATTATAAGCTTCGTTTTGTTTTGTGTATAAGTAGAAGTACAAAAGTAAAGATAATTGGCAATGTTTTATTAGAACTGGCATGTAATAATGACACACAGATATTATTTGCATAAGATACGTGGTAACTTTTTTTTTAGCTTTTATGCGTCCGCATAATTTAGAGATTTTCCTCAACCTCGTGAATTTTCGTGAACCTCGCTCGGCAACGTCTCCAGCATTTTTGCTTTTTTCTTGACCTTCGTATCAAACGCATTCTCACAGAAAGAATGCATACTAGACATTGTGCTGATTATACACAGCGAGAGAAACAAGGATTCGTACACCTCTCGCTTTTATTTTCAATTGTGCAGATTCATTTCCCACGCAGTTGAAAATATCAGTCCATCTCGCAAGAATTTAGCGGTCTAAATTCGCAATTTTTTTATTTAATTCAGCCGAGACACCAACAATCGAGAACAACAGAGAGGGGTGCATGAACGAACAATCTTTCCCCCTCGCTTTATTTGACTAGCAACGACGATACTAGTTAACATTAAAGTACCACGTTGAAACAACACTCCCGCAGCGTGTCTGAACTGCGTTCATCTCGTGCTCGATTTCTTTTTTGTCAGCGCTATTCCTTGATCTTTATAAAATTTGTGCCTTTAGAAAAATGGAAGTGTATTGATAGAATACAAACGGTAGAATTTGTTATTCTTATAGGGAGACAATGCTTCTTCCTTCTTTCTTTCTCTATCTCTCTTTCGCTCTCTTCTTCTTCTTTTTTAATCTTTCAATACCGCAATCTTCGTATTTATACAAATTCCCTTGCATGATTAGCTCGGTGGATTTCGTGGATTGATTCTTACCGTTTTAAATCAATTTTCTCATGAGGAAATGTATCGCGTTCTTTGCCGTTTCAAAATGTTATAAAATACTTGTTCCGAGAACACGCATATTTTTGTTTCAATTTCATTTTTTACGATTTCACGATTAATTTTACAGACACGGTCACGATAATATATATATACGTATATATCAATATACAAGGTGTTCTGCTGAGGGTCAAAATCTTAAACGGTGATTCTACATGCAAAAATAATAGAAGAGACCTCGTGTGCATATTATTAATTCATCCGACGATGGGAACGAGACTTTTATTTCGATTTGTAGAACCACCCCGTAAAATTTGCACCGTTTGTTGTTGAACATCCTGTATACGCATATATCAACTCTGTGAACAAATGAGTGTATTCCACATTTACGACATTGCTTACACAGTATGTTACTGCTGGTTTCATTAGAGTCTATGGTTTCGTTTTAATCAACTTACAGTTACGTCATAACACTTTTACGTAATTAAAGGTATTGTCTATTATAAAGTTACGAGTTTTACGCCTGTATAGGCAGCGGATCACAACGTAGCACACTGCATTTGCATGTCTCTCCCGTCCAGGAATCATAATACACGTATATTGTTGACGTCTTTTATTCTTTTTTGTTTTTCATTTCTAAACCGTTGAAGTTCCGCCGATTCTACAAAATGGAAAAATAAAAGACTTGTCCATTTCACGATGCAATAATAAATTATACACCCTCGACAATCCTTAGAATCAATTACACCGCGTATTATTATTGCATTATGTACACGACATACGTTATCGTTAAAAACAGACAAAACAAACTTTTTCCTTTTTTTTATCAAACAGCAATTATAAGTAAAACGTAATACAAAAACAGCAGTACAAATAATACACGGTATATTTTATGTATATATATATATAATTTTTTTTCTTTTTTTCTGGTAAATCTGATAAATATTCAATCTTATATTTTTCCATTAACAATATTGACATCTTGTATACTATTCTACTATAATTTAAAATAAATATTAACAATTAATCGTCTAATACAGTCAGATACGAGAACCGCTGTAATCGTTCCGATAGTGAAATCAATCGGTCTAATACTATTAACATTCTCTATGTGTGTGTATATATATATATGTATATATAATTGTCAATGACCACCTCGAAATTGTTCGATCGTAAATTTACTAAAAATAGGAAAGAAAGTAATCACAGATTGCAGGTCAAAGAAATTCCGTCGCACACGTATTGACGTGTGCACAGAAAAGCTAATCAATTTTCGTTGAAATGAATCAATGATAAAATGCATCGAGTATATGCGACATACAAGATTTTCTTCTGTTCTCCGACACGTGGAACGCAGTAAGGGATACACGCGACGCGGAGAAACGCCAGAAAAATCAGAAATTCAGAGACACGGAGAACATATTCGCGCTGTTCTAACTTCCACACGACTACAAACCTGTCGACGAAGCAGAGCAGGCCGATCTTTCCTAGGAATGATCCTAGATTATTGCGACGGTTTGCATCGTGAGTTAGAAGCATGCCCGGATGCGGTTTCATATAGGATGCACCATGACGTTTTCGACATCGAGGAGGAAACTCATCGTAAAAGAAACACTAAGGGGGTCGGAAAACGGGAAATGCAGCGATCAGCTTTTGTGCCGTTCGAAATGCAAGAGAGCCCGAGATATATCGCGCGTTCAACGTAATGAAATGCATGTTCGGGTTACCTTACCAGGTGGGGGAGATTCGAGTAAAGACATGAGGAGTGTACCCGTGATTATGTACAATTCGTGTTGTACCCACCATCGATCCGGTCGCGAAACCGTAGACTATATATCGCTAAATTTATGTGCTGCTCTCGGCGGAGAGCTGAGAGCGCAACGACGAATAACAACCCTGACATACTCTAACAGGCTTCAGAATCCCTAGCCTCGAGATTTTCGACTCGAACCGGCTGCATCTGGAAAAGTGGCAAGACTTGGTGAAACAGGCATTCAACATGGACACAGAAAAACAGATCCGTGGTCTCGTGGTCTGTGAAAATGATTTCTTGTTGAAACGACTTACTTTGAACAGAACACTTGTCCGCAGTTGCGGCAATGGTGTCTCCTCTCGTACAGATTAAACCTAACTCCGCAGCCAGCGCAAGAGTCAGCACCTTCATCCTTTAGCCAGTGATCGGCGACGGTGCGACCCGGTTGTTCGCACACACTCCACGAAAACACTCTACCTCGTGTGTCTCCTACGTACACTGTTCTGTGATCCCTGAAATTTCATTTATAATCTTATTTAATCCTTACACTGACAATTAACATTGCTACGATACCGCCAATCGATACGAAGGATCGTAACAATAAATTGTAGCTGCAAATAGCATTGCACGCAGGGCCACTTGGACTCGTCATCGACCAAAAAGGTGTTATTGATTCTTTAACGGTACTACCAAACTCCAATCGTAAACCAACGAGTTACCCGCAGTAACGTAGTCTAATCATTTCGTTTGGTATTATTATGTAAGAGGAAATTTTTAAGCTTCCCTTTGGTACGGCGCAATGATTGTAAAGCCTTGTTAATAGCCTTAAGAACATCTTCTAGAGTAATAATTTACCTAGAAACTGCGAGGGCCGTTATAGATGCCGGTTCAGCATTGTCCTTGCGATCGTATGCAGTGTGCATCGTTAATTTACTCCTAAACATTAATTGCCGTTGCCACTTAAAACCATCTCTTAAGACGTTCTGTGGATTGATTCTCTTAGGCTTCGTGTCAGCTTCTGAGACCATCACGAAGCTGTCTGCCAAGCTTGTATCACTTTTACTAGCACGCAAGGCTCCCTCGGAGTCCCCAGCGTTGCTGGATACCTCGCTGCAAAATTAACAATTCACTTATAGGAAAATATACTACCTTAAGTTGGCGATGGAGTGTGAGAATTGTGATTACTGACTGTAACCCCTAGCACTTGAGTGGTGATTTAACAAATTACTAAACACTTGAGTATTGTATGCGTAAATTGCATCAATTGTATTACCTGGTTTGTGTACCCTCGCTATCCGCACGTCCGCCACCCTCGCTCTTTCTGAACATTGGATTTCCCCGACTTTTCCTTCGGAGCACAACGGTGGATGTATTACTATTCTGCGGCGATGGTTTGCTGCTAGAACCATTGCTCGACTCGTTGTCCGAGCATTCTTCCTTCTCCTCGTGCAACCTCGAAGCCTCTTTAGAAGTTTCCGCTTCAGAAAGACTGCTCTCCGACCCGCTTTTCGCGAGCATACCTACAAAAGCAAATAAAGAAGCATAACGCACAGGACAACACCGAGATTATCCCCACGTTGACTTACTTGAACCTTCTGCAGATATACTCATTTGCTTCACCAGCTCGTGTACTCGTTTCTTAGTGCTTTCACTTTGATTCTCTGTTTTGCTCGTCTTCGTGTTCTTCTCTTTGGTAGCAGCGACCTCCTCGGGCCTATCCTCCTCTGCAGGCACTTGCACGTAATCCATCGACCACATCTGAAAATTATTTGCCTCAGTCATTCGGTTGCTATTATCTTCTTCCGAACCACTTAGCTAACAATTAATTCTTCTGAGTTTTCAAGCACTGATTCTGAGTCATTGGACGGAGACGAATAAAATTCTTACCCGAGCTACACCATCTGTCGAGCCTGTCATGATAACATTTTGCGAGTCCCATTCGTGGGTCTGGCTGAAAGCCACGCACAATATTTGCTGCATTCTATCGGCCCGACCAACGCATGTGTTCACACTCGCCAATTCCTCGCCGTTTATGCTCCACACGTGTAGCCACGTGGCTGCACAGGTTGCTATGTCTCCCTGCAAACGAAACATTAAATTAAAAACCATAAATACGAAACATATCGTCAAACTATAGCTCTTCCTTGCAGTTTGCAAACTTGTACATGCTATAAACGCACAAAGACTCGCAACCTACTTATGTCATTAACACTAGGTTTACGGGACGCGTCCTAACTTACTGTTAATTCATTTATGGCTACCGCAGCCACAGGACCCGCGTGTCCTCTCAATTGGCGGACGAACAAGCATCTAGACAAGTCCCATATGATTGCGGTGCCGTCTCGAGATCCTGATACTATCACGTTATAAGCCGGGCTCGATGACAGACACGTGACAGCGTCGGTGTGACCGTAAAGACACTGTTTGATAGACAATTGCCTCTTGGTATACTCCCACACGGTTACAACCTGTTAAACCAAGGAACCATGAGAGTCCGATCGATAAAGATCGAATACAAATTAATCGTAATATCCTTACGGAGCTTGTGCCAGCAGTTACTATCAATTTGGAAGACGGACAAACGCAAGCAACTATCTCCCCGCTGCTCTGCATCATGGCCTCGCAGACAAACATCGCTTTGTCGCTGTCATAGTTCCCTATTCTGAGCGAGTGGTCCGCGAAGCCCCACGCAACATACTTGTTGTACGATGGCGGGATCAGCGTCTTGTTCTGTTCGACAGCCAACACTGCTTTGTCCACGTGGAGTATTTGGCCGACGGGACCTTTCAATTCTAACGAATGACCAAATGTAAATATGCGACTCAATTAAAAATCAACATGATATCGTACAAGGATGAAGGTGCGGAACCTTTGATAGGCTGCAACGACGGTTTCAAATTGTCTAGGTTGTGGAAGAACAATTTATCGAATGTAGTGATGCTTAAGCCCGGAGTGATTGGTCCAGGATCGATGACGCTCGTTCTTTGAGTCATCTTCTTAGCCGGATGCGGTTTCTTGAACAATTGTTTCGGTATCTGACCGAAATTGTTGATGAACCCAATGGTTGCGTTCTTTTTCAAGGGATCGTCGATACTAAAATGCGTACGTTCAAATTAGGTTTAGTGAAATAGAGTTACTGTTCATACCAATAACACGATTTTTACTTGTAAATATCGACGTTGCCTTCGTAGAAAAGGTGATGGAACACGTTCACTGCTTCAACCGCGGCAGGACCGTTCTGTTTGCAACCGAATATTAAATCGATCCACTGGTGCAGGTGCTGCGATACGTAATCGCATTCGAGTGCAAGCCGATGCACGCGTATGAACTCCCGGGGATCCTGCTTAGCCCATGGTGGAAGCACGATGTCTCCCAATTGTACACCGCTTTGTTTAGAACCTGAGGAAATCATTTGAAGCGTTAGCTTCGTTGATTCCATCGGGAGCGTGATAAATAAACTGCGGATTTTATGCACGAAACTGAACTGATCAAATATAACACTGTGAAAACATTAGAAAAATTTAGAAGCTCTATTGCGCCATTGTTGTTTACAGTTCACTTAACAAATTTTGATTTCGCATACAAAGTCACGGTCCAGTGAGTTGGCACGATACCCACCTAAGTCGAAGTGATTCGAATTAACAAGAAACTCTGGGAGATAGAAGAATTCTGGTATAAGCTCTTTTACGTCCGCCATGTTGTGCTTAGACGCGGACAGCCAAGCCTCCTTTATACTATTGAACATTCTGTCCGCTAAATCGAAATGTCCACCCTACAAAAATAATAATTTTTAATATTTACAACGTTATATGTCCTGTAGATGTGTCGGATAGTATTATCAAGTGACTGTTTTTACGAACCTGTAGCCTGAGAAAATGTTGCGTGAACGGTTCCATCCTCACCAAATAGGAACATACTATCATGGCGGAAGAATAATGTGTTCCATAATGATAAGGAGGCGTTTCCCCATGCGGATCATCCCACTCTTTATATCTGATTAAACGAAAATTCATATTTAATAAATCTGTGTGTCCGGAGTGCGTAAACTTAATGTACCTTTTCTTGAATTGCAACAATCGTTCCGGACTCTGGGCGCCCATAGGTTTTCCGAAGTCCCTAAACGTCGTTGGATCAGTCAGGTCCAGTTCTTCGCTATCATAGTCGGCTAATATCCACGGGAATATTGGATACTGCATCAAATCGTTATAACTGCGACCGGCTAAGGTGTTCAAATGCATCAAGTATTGGAAGTTCGATATTTCACCTCTCTGAAAGTATCAGTATTTTCCATGAATACTATTTCAACATATTTACAATGCTGCAATACTGTACAAGTTGCAATACTGACCACCCATCGTTGGGTAACCGAGGTTTCACCGATTAGGTTCGAAAGTAGGCCTGTAGCCTGTTCCACGTTCGCCGTTCTCCGCTGACCAGCCACCGACTGTTGTGCACTGTCGGCTATCGCCGTTGCGAATGTCATGAATCTCTGATAAACCTTGTTCCTCACTTTCAGTGGAAACGCTAACAGATAGTTCCTGCCGTCTCCGCTAAACACCTCCAAGGCCATCGGTTGCAGCAAGTACCTCCTTTTATGCACCTCCCTGTGGCAATACAAAATGTAAACTTGCTGTCCTCGTTCTATTAAAACTATGTATTAGGTCAGTTCAAAAGTTCGTGCTCGACGCCTTGCTATATTTTAATACGAAATCGAACAAGAACTTTCCCACTGATTCAATATAAGCAACAATATCTAATTTTCTACCTAATGTCCTCGTAATTGAACTTCGAACACTGTCTCATCGCTCTGGACCTTCTAGGAGATCCGGGCGAGGGCAAGATGGGTTCATAAGCCTCTGGCAAGCTCTCGATGTCTCTAATCTCCCGGGACTTTAGCAGTGTGAACCCGTCGATCACGTAGAAGTGTTCCTTTCCGAACAACAGTAGACCTTCCGTCGTGTCCAAGCCTTGAATCCTAGCACACCTGAACATGTGGCTTATCTGAAAACGCAATGCAATTAATTCCTGCTACGTCGAGCAGCGTTAATCACGCCTAAGTGTTCACACCTTCTCGTGCTCCTCTAGTAGTCGTATCAAAGTTTGATTGTCTGGAACAGTCTGATTATTTTCCTCCTCCTGTTCGTTATCCTCTGTAACTTCGTCGGGTTCGCTGGCATGACGCTCCAATGTACAGGGCACCATGGGAGGTTCGCTTTCCGTGGAGGCCTCGTTCACGTTCAATGGAGTGTCGTCGATAACCGGATCCCGTTCCCGTTCGAACATACCCGAAGAATTGCCGAGCTGCTTCAAGTAATACTCTTTGCTGTCGGTGCTGGTCGCGACTTTGTACTTCAATTGTTTCTGCAAGCAGAAAACGCATAAAATAGAATCCATTGATCCATTGAATCTCAACCCTTTTATGGTGAATGCAACCTACGTTATCGGGATGTTCTAGTTCAGGTCGGTAGGGATAGTGTATGTAAAAGAGCTCGTTCTTCATCATCTTCTTCCGCATCCTGCACGGGCCCTCGGTCATGTCTAGCATCCATTTGTCCAGCCTGGTGGCCGTGGGTGGACCCCATAGACCGCGTTCTCTCGTTAACTCGGTCTCCGTTTGCAGCCATTCCTGTAACGAATTAATTAATAATATATAATCGACACAATTTTTTTCCTAAACTTGAAAATTAATTTTCACCACAGTCTATTAAGTAAATCACATTTTATTAAGATTTGCATGGTGTAAGGATGTTACAAAACTTATTGTAACAATAAACTTTGTCTTTTCTATTCTTGTACATATTATTAAATAAGTTGTTTCGATTTTGTGTGACTTTTATGAGCATTGGCGTGGCACTCTCGGGTTAATTAACTTGCTAAATTACTTACTTGGTATACGTATCTCTGAGTATGCTGATTGGTTTGTATATACTGCAGCCTCTTCGCTGCAGCCAACTCGCGCACTAGTGCAACGTGTTGCTCCGTCCACTGTGCCACGGTATTCTGGTGCAAACGCAATCTGACGCGCACGGACTCCTCTTTCCTCACTTTGGTTCTGCTTGCCAGTCTGGTTAAGCCTCCAGTAACTTTTTGAATTTTCTAAAACGTGAAACAACCACTTTTGACGCGTTGTCTTCTTTATCGATGTTATTGCAGCCTCGAAGTGGCCAAAGAAGAAGTGGAATGGAGATAAAAAGATCAAATAAGACAAACACAAATAAATATATAAACTTTGTCATTTAAGACTGAGAAATAATATAGTTACAGAAGCAAAGAATAGTACATTAATTTATCTGCAACATAATATAATGAAGGTAGATGTAACTGGAAGTAATCTCAAGCCGAAAGGTAAGAGCTACAATTACGCTGCGAATTGATCAAATGAAAAACAGTGAAGTCATTTAAAGAATTTAAATATACTGCTGCATTACTTCCAGCTTTTTACTATTACTGAGAAGAGAAATAAATGTCTATGTATCTTCTGTAGCTTGAAAATAATGCAAGCAAGTTTTATTTTGCAATAAAAAATCGCAGTCTAATTATAATAAATAATACAACCGCTAAATAAAGCTTACCGACTGTATCTGGTTGTGAAGTTCCCAAGGAACCCTGTACGAAGCTTTCCTCTCCATAACAACGTAATTCATCCAAAGCCTGGTCGCAGATTCGTTCAATTGGTCCCTTATCAGGGCCAGTTCCGGCACACGTTCGTGTCCTACAGGCGCTGGAAGTGTTATTTTAAAAACTTCTTCTATGGCGGGTTTCTTACATACGTATAACTCTTCCCAGACTCTCATCGCAGCGACGAACATCAAGTTATGCCCCTGATGCGACGTTAGTTTATCGTCGCTGGCTTCCACTTGCGGATTCAGGTGCCACGTGGTCTTCAAGTTCGTGTCTAACATGATCTTTACGTCGGCCGTCAGTTGCAAGAGGCAGTAGGTCAAGCAACCGATGAACTCTAACTCGTGATTACCAGCGCCGAAAACTAATAGTCTGTGCGAATACAATTATAGTTAATTCTTCATACGACTTAACATGTTCGCTACCAACATTCTTTTCCTCCTTACTATGACTTTGAATAACAAAGTGTATAAAATTAAGTAAACTGTGAGATTGTAGACCTCACATATGTGTGACGGTGGTAGCGAACGTATTAACATGTAACGTGTTCCTGAACACCTGCCGTACCTATGAGTCGTGAGTTTGTGCAACGCCTCCAACACAGCCATTTGATCAGCGATCGAGTCTGTCGATCGAGACAACAAGAATAGAATAGTCCTGTTCAGACAATGATGCAAACCTTCCATGCTGACGACACCAGGACGCCTCTTGGCTTGTCCGATCAGTTTCACGATGAAGTCAAACACCTCGTGGGGATCTTTCGTCAGAGCACCTACATCGAAGATAGAAATCACAGATATTTTATTCGGAAACATACGAATAAGAACATTTTAAAAATTCACTCATCCCCCGATTTGCTGCGCACACATTTGTAGAGTCATTGCAAATCGGGGGACAGGTGTAATCGACAAAATCTGTGGGATTCACCTTGCCATAGTTTGTCGACTATTCTAGCGGCGACGTAACACACGTTGTTCGTAATGTTGTTGACTGAACCTCCAGGAACTACAGGTAATGCAGCTTGCTCTCCGATTAGTACGTCCGCGGCCAACAGATGTTCCATCAGAATAGACAAGACTTCCGTTTGGTAGCGCGTCTGTTGGCCATTGGACGCATGCTCTGGCCACGCTTCCAACACTAAGTCGATGGCTGGTGGAGACTTTGCAGTGACTGGCAGAGAAAGAGAGTCCACCACGATCACTCTGAGAAAGTCCATGACGAATTTCTTCGCCGGGTGATTGATCAGACCAACGTCCTTCGACGGAGATCTCACCAGCACCGGTTCTTGCTGTAACAACAATGTTACGTTACAACGCGTTCACTTTTCTCACTAACCCTACCACGGATATACTTTCATGGATATGAAACTGATACCTCATACAATACTTAAATGTTTAGTAACTTATTAAATACGAAGAATGGCGCCTTAGAGTTGCCAATTGACTGCTAGAGGTTAAGTGAATATATTTGGTAAAGCACGTTTTACAACACGAGCTGCACAAAGTTCAAATAAATTCCAACTTGACATTTTTATAAGGTAACCGAAATACCGAAAGTCGATACCGATCCGCAAACTTCACCTCGTCTGCCGGAGTGCTAGCCCCACTGCTATCTTGGCTGGAACTCGTAGGTTTTGGGAACAGAGTGCCAGCCAACGCGCCCAACACTTCTGCAGACATGAACACTTGCATGAAGTCTGTGAAATTGTGATACAGGAAGAACAGGAACTGTATTATTGTCACTGGATAGTCGCTTAACCAGTCAGGCAGAGATTCAGGGCTGCAAAACAAGAATTATTGTGAGATGAGTGAAATAAACTACCTGAAGAATCGATTAATAAAATACCCACTTCATCGAGTAGTTGTTAAGCATTGTTCGCACCATGGCCAGCAGAGTGACCACGGCTTCAGGGCAGAGATTAATTCTACTCGCGAAGGAAGATAGCGTGTGGTTCGCTGGCACACCGAACAAGAAATTCCACACGTTATCTAGATCAAGCTGTAAAATACAACAGCTTGTTACGTTTACGGTTCAAGCGTTGATAATACAAAAATGTGTTCTTCAAGAATACCGAACCTTTAAAATGACTTTTGAATCGGTAGGCAATAACTTCACAGGCTGACCCATCATGAGGGCGATAAAGAGGAAATACAATTCTGGAACGAGATCCACGTGCTGTGGCAGTAGCCATCCTAAATGCTGAAATCCTGGTACGTGAAGGGTGGATGGCTTGGTCTCACCGCCCGACATTTGTTGATGACAACCTGAGACAGGGTCGACGATGTAGAAAATTATTAGACTGCGGTTTTATAAGCGAATAAAAACTGTCTTCATTAATTGCAAGATGTAGGAGCTACGTAGACAGCTATTTCTTTTCTTAGCTATTCTAACGAAAGTAGTACAAAAGTACTTTTAAATTCTTTATATGTCGTCGTTGTTCTATATTCTACTCATTTTTGTCATAAACGCATAAAATCCGCAGTCTAGTGATTAGTCTACTGCGAATTAAAATTTGATGGTATTAGCAAGCGTACCAAGTGCAAGTGCCATTTTATTGTGGTCCGTGTGACGCAGCCAGCCACCATTGCTGGTTCCTTCTTTGAATTTCTGCAATATCGGCAGCACTGAGCAGACTGCTACCAGTATTCGCAACCCCCATATCACCGTTGTACTATGAAGACCAGATTGAAGAAACAGTAATATCCAATCTAGGCCCAACACTTTAGACAATTCTTCACACATACTGCAAACGAATTTTTAATTAAATTTAGAATTTAGTTCGCCTTGGAATTATTTAGAACCGTCTCTCTGATACTTACTTTACATTCACTTTGGGTCCATTAAACAACAAAGAGTGTAAAAGCTGCAGGCAACGGTTCCGCAAGAGTATGTGCTCTCCCTCCCCTTCCTTATTACCTTCGCTCTCTCGAAGAATTAAATGTTTCTCCGAACTCTGGGGCAACGTAGCTACTATAAATTGACCGAACCTGTGGAAATTGGTATTTTCATTAACACATCTGCCTACGAATAACACAATTTATAAATGCATCGAAATTACCAGAGCAAATCAGCTTGTCTAGGCTGACTCAACAGAATACTGAGCAATGCGAGCAGAATCTGTCGCGTGCTGCTTTGTTTCACGTCGCTCAAGATATGCAACAATTTATGCACCAACTGCAGGTCTCTCATCAAACGCAAATTTGTCCTCTTCTCGCTCGACTCTGCTATTAATTCGTACAGATGTTCCAGGAGCGATCTTAACAGTTCTCCCGGTGCTTCGTGCCACACCTAAAAGTTAAAAATTGTTTGAAAGATCTTTTGAAGTAAATTATGACGAATCATGGACAAAAATCTTACTTGTAAATCGCAAAGAAGATCTTGAAATGCTGTAACATTCGGAATCGCGCTGGTCTCCCTGCCACTGTCAACCGTGCCGACAAGACTGAACGTTAAGTGTAAAATATGACTGTTTAGCAGGGGACATTTTCTCCGTAGCAGCATCGCCAATGTTTGGTACCCTCTTCGACGATCCATTTCCTGCTGCGCTGCTTGATTCGATCTTACAACGCATACCAGCGCTTTAACGGCAGCGTACAGGGACTCTACGTCTTGGGCCATGGCTATTAAACCTGTCGGCGTGAATGATTAATTAGTATTATTCTTAAGGGGCTGTATACACCTTGGTAGGTCAAACAAACCGATTATTTAAAAATACTTTTAGTTCAAATGTAAAACATTTAAACTATACCCTGTATTTTTCTGTAAAAATTGCAGTGTATATGAATAAAGGTATGTACTTCATTCGATTCTATTTTTCACGCTTCAAGGTGTATGCAGTCCCTTAAATAAATACTTGAAAGTCTTGAAACGTAGAATCTCCAATCACCTAACAGCACTGAACATCCGCCCACATTATCAATCATCGTGGCCACTGGTCGAGGGCTGAACACTCGAACGCCAAGGTAGCCGACAACTACACCTCCCAGTGCTCTTGCTGGACCGCTGAGGTGCCCCGCAGAATTATGGAGGACCCTAATAGGTGTAGCATTTTCGTGCGAAGACATCCCAAGCTGTCAGAAAACAGTTCAATCAATACACAAAAATTTCCTGAAAGCGAACACGTGTACATTACCGATAGATAACATACCTGTTTAGCGATCGATTTATTATCAGCCCGGCTGTAGACTTTCCTAATTTTAGCCAGCGTTAACTGAGACATCGCTTTGGCGTTCAACCCAAACACAACTTTCTCTTCCGCGACGAGAGACATCAACGGTTCTTGCACTGCAATGGAAAAATCGTGTATCTTACTGCGGTTATCTTCGTGCTCGACGAATTTTAATTGTATGAGTTCGATAAATTGATTGATTACCTGATAATTGCGGAGCCTGTAAGCTGCCCATATAATGCGGTCCTAATTTAAACAACGTTGCTATGCTTTGCGAGTTGAACACCTCTTCGACCAGGTGACACGGACCTTGTTTCCAGGCTAGTCTGGAGTACCGTCGCCAGCAAGGCGGTGTACCTATGTATCCGTAAACCGGCGAGGCTACAGTCAAATTGGCTACACCCCCTCCAGGAACTTGCGTGATATAATGTAACTTTTGACTATGAATATGTTGGCCGTCCAGGTACAACGAGAAACTGGAGTTTTTTAATACAGCACGGTTCAACACTATAGCTATGTGATGCCACTGTCCCTCGTGGAGCAAATCAGGACACCAAACTCTTGCTCCGCACTCACCAGTGCCTTTTGGTTCCCATTCACCTACATTTGAGGGAACAACAATACAATTTCAATTATCTACGTTTCTTACGTTGTCTATAGACGGATTTTTAATAGGTTGCTGGTAACATATCGATGCTCTTGAAGTTTTAATTCTACCATAGTTTTATATTTCACCTATTCATTTCTGTTATCGGTGCAACTTACTTTGTGACATCGGTATCTCTTGTGTCGACACGACAATAGCTTTATCTCTAGAGCTGAGGACTGCAGTTAGACAAATCAGATCTCCCGCTGATTGCGGAGTGCGCACTAACGTCAATAATCGCACGCAATGAGCATCGGTCCTGGTATCGCTGAATTTATCAACACATATCCAAGTACTGTACGTGAGCCCGGTTTGCGGGGG
Organism: Halictus ligatus; assembly: GCA_028454255.1. Classification (NCBI taxonomy): domain Eukaryota; kingdom Metazoa; phylum Arthropoda; class Insecta; order Hymenoptera; family Halictidae; genus Halictus; species Halictus ligatus. Next base: position 6,618,938 of record CM052132.1, on the reverse strand, counting down.
AAATAGTCTGTCGCCTGAAAACGTTCAAGTAATTTAGCCTACTTACATTGACAATAAAGAATTATGGTACATGATTGTACCGTAGGGCAGGATTGTCGAACGTCTTCCCCACCGTTGCTTCATCATCCTACTTCCAGTCATTCGACTCCCCCCCACCTCCTACTAACTGATATAATAGTCACTTCCTACAGCGGTCCGCAACATCGTCTTAGCAGATCAAAAGTTTCATTCGTACACAGGACCGAATTGAACGGAATTAATTCGAGGGAAAAATGGTACTTTAATATACAGCCGGTGTACAAGGTATTCATACACCCTTTGAAAACAAATAACTTCTTTAAAATTGGATGGAAAAAGTAGAGGTCACGATTTTGAACTTTTTTATCTGTATCTCTAATAAAAATTTTAAAGGTGCCTTTTGTAGATCTAAGTAAAATATATGCATGCAGAAATTTTCATTGAAATCGGTTGACTCATGAAAAGACTATAGGCATGTAAGTTGTAAAAATCTTTGAATTTAGGGTTTTCGATTCATTTAAATCGCAGTTTCTTATAATTTTTAACTATTTTCGATCAATTGTATTTCATAGCAACCTTAATCGATTTCGAATAATCCTGATTTGAGACCTCTGTGTGTCCAGGTGGAAAAAAGAGCTACTTCGCTAGCCCTTCCCCCCTCGTCTCGTTGGACAGATCATAGATATTTACCTGAACCAATTCCACCGAGAACACTGCTATCAGCGGCCACCACCGTAGGTGGAGTTGTACTCTGTGGTGCAACGCTGGGCAAATACAAACATGCAAATCCTTCTGCGCTCATGTCAAACTCTACGAAAGGTGGCAGAGTGCATGAACCATGTGCTCGAAAATCCTTCGGCGTTGTCATAGAGACCAGAGTCTTGATACGCGTCAGCGGTACAGGACCGCCTCTAGGTTTATTCGGTTCAATATCATCGAGCGAGATACAACACAATGGATCACCTAATCGCAGGAACTCTCTGAAAGTAAGAATACTATGTACAACAAACTGCGAACGCATTGAGCACAGTTGTAAATTATATTGATTAACGCTAGGTTTACGGGATGTGCTAAGATTTTCAATTTCCCTGAGGGATTATTCAACAAATTTATTTTTTTATTTATTTATATATTATTTAAAAAATGGCTAAAAATTTTGGCAAACACAATTTCGTCGTTCTTATAAAACAATGTAAAATAGGCGCTTTTAGTGCTCCCTAAACCTAGTGTTAAATGGATAAATCCGATTCTTTCTATACCTCAAATCACGTGGCTCTAAAGACTGTGCTGCTAATCTCTCTATGATATATTGTAGCGGTTGATGCAAGGGGTGCGTCTCATCCTGCAAAGCAATTCTGCCCACGGATAGCAATTCACCGGCCATTCCGGCGTCGCACATGATTTGTTGATTCCTCTCCGAGCGTACCAGACTTTTAATGATCTCGGCCACGTATAATTGCAAAGCTAAAGCCATCTGAGAATTGGACTGCTCCGAGATCGATGGAAGCAAGTGCAACATCCCGACGACTATACCGGGATGAACTACTATTGGCTCTGGAGCAGGGGGACTTAGGTTTAACGAGTTTATGAAACTCCTCTTTGCGCTCCCAGGAGAATCGAACGATTTTTGTTGCTGGAAAAATGTAGTATTTTCAATTCGTACAATCTAACTGTGTCATATTTCTAATTGATGAATTACCTCGACGCTGTTTTGCTTGTGACTCGGCGACCTCATGCCCAAGCCTGCCAAATTCGGCTTGTCGAACGAGTCCAGCGCTACGTCGTACAGAAGCCGTAACAATAAACACGCGTATGCTAATGTCTTCGGCATAGCATCCGGGAACACGGGTTCCAACACGCTGCCAGTAAACAGCGTTAACAACATATTATGATAATTTGTAGTCTGTATCAGGTCGATTTCCATAAGCTTCGTTTGCGTGGAGAAGCATCCGAGGAGGCGCAAAGTGTCGCACAAACTCGACTGGCATATCTGTCGAACGATGATCGAGTCGGTAAGCTTGTCAGCGATACCGGTAACCGACGCTATCGTTATTAAAAAGTTAAGAGATAGTTGCCTCGTGATGAAAAAACTTCGCGTTCGCTGGCTCGAACCTCATGGCTGTGGTTATCGTGTGAAACACAACGTGCAGCAGCGTTAACAGTTGCGCTTCTTCCTGCGGTGTCCTTTTTACTGTGTCGTTACAGGGCTCGGTGCCCTCGACCCTTTGCATACCTAATTGACCCTCCAAGGACACTAGAACGGACATCACATAGACGAAACCTCCCACTTTGCGGAAAACGGTCCTGGTTCGGTGAGATTCCCGTAAGCACGCTAACAGAGACTGCAACAGTACAGCATGATTCTTATGTAGAACTTGATTAATTCTTACGTCCGAAGCATAATTTAACTACGCTTATGTTCGGAATTTAACACATTGTGTACAGGACACGAGATATTTAAGAATTTATAATTGTGAATTAAAAAAGCACTTGTATGCGTTGTATCAAATTTTTTTACTCATTCAGAAATATGCGGGCTATGGAAGCATGTTGGACGAGCAGAGCGCCGTACTCAATGTGTTAATATTAAAATCGAGATACGAACTTTCAGTATGTGTGTCTTGAGAATCAAGGCGTTAGAAGGTGCCGAATGCATGACACCTAACAACGTGGCCATGTCGTCGTCCCCCCCTGCGCTAAGTATCAATTCCCTAACAATGCCGAGTGCTTGGTACCGACAGTCCATGTAGGGTACAAGATTGTGAGCACAGCGTGCACCACTGCATTCCCTGAAGACAGTAGCATTCTGAACATTGCCTGCTAATAATGTCGTCAAGGCTTCCATTACTAAGGCACCCAATCGTTCATCTTCTGGGCATATTTTGTATTCTATGAGAGAAATATTATTCAATTCAAATCACGACATGAATCTTACCCGATACAAAAAGAAGAGAATGTTGACCGTACCTAACCCTTGATCGTATGCAGCTTGTTTGTCCTTAAGCAAAGTTGCATAACGATGAAGACACGTAACAAACACTTCTAACATACCTACTTCTCGGTACACGTCCTTAAATATATTATTGTGTCTGAAAGAACAAACGAAGTTCAATCTGCGAGAATTCGATACGTTGATTCACATATCTCATTTGAGAGGTACTGTGCACATTACCTGAGTATATTAAGAAGTGTTTCCATGCACAAGATACTGCAGCTAGTCGAATTATTTGTTTTGAGTAGTAAAGATAAAGATATAAGTTCCTTACAAGGCACGAAATTAAGTTGAAATACTATAAATTCCAGCAGCTGAAAGAACTTTTCCTGTATCTCCCGATTTTTCAAGTGAATCTTTTCCGCAAATTGGGACAGCGTGTTCTGACCCTCGAGTATAAAATAATTGGCATTGTCACTGTGATACACGCTAGATATTGCGTCGAGAATTGTACAACATAATAAGGATGAGTTAGATTTCACGAAGACTGATTGTAATACTTGGAATGCCTGAATATTTCGAACGCTTCCGCCTATGATTAAAATGAAATTGATTTAGTAAAAAATAATCAAGGATATAGCGATCTTTTTACGGTGCAAAGGTGATACCTCGATTACTAGGTTGAGGTAAGGTGAAACCAAGCATTTGAAACAAAGATCCCATACTGGCTTGACTAGGCTTCAATTCAGTATGTCCGCACATGGTTAAAGACGCCAACATGAGGACCAAATTTCGGATGGCATCTTGTGCTTCCGCTCTGCTGTCCTGCTCTAATCTCGATGGAGCGTGTCTGTAAAAAATCCACGCTTGTAAAATATATACCCAGCAACATTTTAAATTAACAAACTAGATATCCTTGCGCAACTTCTCACTTCAATAGAAATTCTGATAGAAAGATATATCCTTGACACGCGCGGAAATCATCGAGAAGAGTTTGCGAAACTTCACTGGAGTCTTTTAAAAAACAAAATACTGTGACAAACATTTCTACTACTTCCAATGGTGCCAGCTCAGGTACACGTTGCATATTATCAACACAAAGTGCTATACATCCTTTTTCTGTAAAAAAAAAAGAAAAGAAGCGATATTGGTAAGCAAAATATCGAGCGAATCGCTTCAATAAATGATATTAATTATAGTACTTACTGTGGATGTAACTCACTACATTCTGAGTAAGTCCGTGTCGAGATAAAGTCATCAATACCTCCGCCGCGCTTTTGCGCCACATCACGTTATAGTGAGGACACCAACTAGTTATTGCTGAGAATAATAAGGTCAGATCATCTTTGCGAGCTAGTTCTTCTGCTGGGTAAGGATGACTGCATAATCTCACCAATAACTATAAGTTAGAATGGGTTTACATCTCCAATAAAAAGTTTACAGAAGTATTAACACATTCGTACCAGGTCGTTGCAGTACTTACTTGCACAAATATTTTTTGTAAAAGTATCCTACGGTGCTTTGGAGTGAAGTCGCTATTTGCATCTGTAAGATCGGCTTCGTCGTCTATCATTTCCGGTAAATCAAAAAATAAATATAGGCATTTCACCAGTGTTGAGGGAACAGAAGCAGTAGTCATCGCCTGATAAGATAAGTTACATAGGTAAATATATATGAATCGAATGATGAAACAAAATATACAAACAGGTGTTGCCAGTACCTGTATCAGAGAAGTATCACCAGCTGCAAGCAGATTCAACGCGGACAACAACATCCAACCATTACTCGATTCTTCGCTATTTTCGATTTCTAAAAATTTTACAATGGCACAACTCGCTGTCTCTGTACTCTGATTGCTTGCCCGCCTCCTGATCTCGGACACCATTAATCTAGACACTTGCTGCGTGAATGCCAAGATGTCCCAGAACTTTTCACTCATATCTCCCGCAGGACTAGATCCAAATACCTGAAAGTTGATCAAGTTTATTCAATCCATTGCAACTAACTTCTCGGCAGAAAATGTTTGCGCGCTTATGATAAAATACAATTCTATTGTATAAGCTTACTTTGCAAAACAATGGCAACATATTGTACAGCTTGTCGTCCCGTTCGACATCTGAGAGGGGATGCGCAGGGTGTGTGTATTCGGAGAACAGTTTTTTGAGATGCATGAGACCGAGAGCAGTGTGCTGGGGATTGGTGGTCCCCACACAATCGTCCAAACCGCCTGTGCTGCTGGAACTCATGCCTCCGACGCTTGGACCCCCCCGTAATTTACGCATTATGTTCATACTTAGAATTTGCTAAAAAAAGAACGAACGATACAGATTACCTTTCAACACCTACAACCCAGTCCTAGAACTTGGTTCAGCGAAACATATGGTGTTGATACGTTCGGAACTTACATTATCCATTTTACGATGGATATTGCATAGATTACAACGGTTACATTTTACTCTTTTAACAAAGTGAATCTACATTTTCAATGCATTGGCGAGATTTACGAAGTTCGTTCTATGTCAACGACTCGAGATAACTTTTAAGTGGTATTCAAGAAATGTTTTCCGACCGTGTAACCCATGACAGAATACGCGAAGTTACAGCGATTCGGAATCGTTCGCGACATTACAAATTACATAAACATACGCGTGCAAGGTGCCACAGAACGAGAATCCATAACACGACGAATTGCTTATTCAATAATATCGCACAAAGCCCGTACGCGGAGAGCGAGTTGTAAACAACGAGAGGAGCGGATAATTCGCGGGTAAACGCATCGGAGCGGTGTACAGGCGGAGAAAAACGGAAATGTATGTTGCCACAGGTGTACAGCGAGAAACGATCGTAGTACACCGCTGATCTGTTTCCGAGAACGAGTCGCGGACTTCGTCGAGAAAGGAGAATGCGAGAGGCGGTAAATGTTAACGAGCGACCCTGTGCTGTCACTCGAGACTCGAAACGTTAACGCATCGAGCGAGAACGTATAAAATGTGAAAATGGCACGTCGTGCTGCGAGAGAGAAACGAATCGAGAATGCCAGGTTCTTTTGGTTGATCGGACACGGGCCGGATCAATCGGTTCGTGTTCGTGTCACACGAGAATTCTCGCGTCTGTCACTGTTGGTGACACTCTCGTTCGACGACGGCTCGGCTCAATATTTACGTCCGTCGGCTGTCAAAATGTCAAAGCTGGAGCGAGCTGACGTTGGGAACGACTCTTTCCGTGACCGCCCACGGATCCGCGCGAGCAACACCGGGCCCGAACGGCTTGCGGACATTAACTGGACTCACTGAGAACAAATTGATTATTACCTGAAACGCGTCGTAACCCGGACAATTCTACATTTTCTTTCGGAAAATCGCTGTTTCGGCGAGAGTATTTAATAATTCAGTGGCAGCAGCCATCTTCGTGTGTTCGACTGATTTCTTCGGTCCACGGCTGACACGATACGTCGATAACCGTCACGTGACCGCCAATAATCGCGGATCTATTCGGCTTTTGAATTGAACTTTCAATCAAGCTCGACGGAGCCGAGCAATATTTAATGCGACTGTTAATTAACGATCGAAACGTTCCATTCTCGAATGCAATCGACGGTCAAGCTTTTAATTCACTTTAATCAAGGGAAATGGTCAATCGTAATTTATAATAGACTGCGGATCTTTATGCGAAATAAACAGAGCAACTTCTGACGTCTTCATTGTTCTGTATTTCACTCACCCATTTTTGCTATAAATAAGTAGATGCGATTTAAAGCAGTAGACGGATTAAAAAGATTTAGCTTATTGAACATATTGAAGTAAGAAAGAAATTTCTGTTTGGCTCTTGTCCATCGTAATCAATGCAAACAATTTTTATTTTGCATAAAACTCAGCTGTTTTTTAATCATTATTTCAAAATAGTAATTAGGCCGTATAAGTAGTTTATCTGGTTAATTTGTTCCTTTATGATAATCCTTACAAGAACACCGATAAAAAGTTCTATGCATATAACATTTGTTTCAATTAGTAAACATCGTACTTGGAACTTGTTATCGGTTGCGCGAAAGGTTGTCTCGCTTCGCTCACAGTAGAGCAATTATAATTATCCATAGATCTGCTTGAATAAGACATTCTGAACATTCTGTAAATCAGAGTGGTATAATTTATTATTTCATACATCCGCATTTGGAATTTAATTAAACACTTGTACAATTCCGATTTCTCGAAATGAAACAGTTATTTACAGTTGCTTAATTGTTCTTCAATACTGCGTCCTGTACAAAGTATGTCTTATAAACAAAATTTTCAATTAATTTGCTCCGGTTATACTGGTCTACAATGTTCAAGACGTTCGTTGGAAAAAGTCGGAGATTTTTCGTTGTCCCGGCTTTTTGCACAGAAAATCTCGTCTAGGTGGTGTTGCTGTAGAGGTTTCGCTCGAGATTTGAGCAGATTCGCTTGTACTGTGTGTTTTAGGCGATATCGCCATGGGTTCGCTCTCGACTTTCGGTAACGCACCGCAATAGTTGCTTGTCTGATGAGAAATCAAATCCGGTGTCGTATCCAACAGTTCCAAACCGGACAGTCGATTCTCTTGAGTCGTTCTAGTTTGCACAGTGTCTTCTAAAATTTTCCATAAAGACGGTTTCCTCTTCTTCTCGGTACAGCCCTTATCTTGAGGATGTTCTTCCTTCTTCTCTATACTAGCTCTGTCCTGATTTTGCTCTTCTTCCACCCCACCTTGCGCGTGCTCCTCAATTAGGGTTTCCGTTTTCCTCTTACTCGTACCTTCTTCGCAACTGACTAACCATTTCTGTATTTTCTCCTCCTCCGTTTCTGGACCCTTAACGTCCGTATAAGTACACTTCCTGTCGTCTATGCTAACGCTTTTGCTTCTCTTGAAACCGTGTTCCTTCCCCGTAGGATTTCTATTCTCTTGAAAATATTTGTTCGGACATTGCGTCAGGGATTCGTTTTTAATTCTGCTATACAAAAATCTGTAGAAATCCATTTTGCGAGATATCGCAAACTCTTGGTATTCTAACAGCAAAGAATATATCTGGGCTGAAAGAAAATAGTACATTTAATACCGCCTGTAAAAGCAAAATATTTTAGAGGGGATTCGAGTCGAGATACCTATGCTCATCTCAAGCTTTACAAGATTCGAATACATCTCAGCTACGTCATCTCGTAAATTTGTGTCGCCGAAAGTGAAATAAACGACAGATCGTCCTGCCACTGCTGCGGCCATCAGCTGCAACAGGACTTTCAATTTTGGATTTCCTCGAAAAGCACCGCATCCCCAATTTCCGGTCGCCACCGCGGGCAAATTGTGTTTCATTCTTTCGCATCCAGCAAATCCCGCGTACGCCTGCACATAATAATAGTATTATATACGGTACAGCTACCATTGTAATTATATTTAAACATTTAATTTGCAAACCTTATTAAGCTCTCTCCTTATATTACTGATATTGAATTGCGACTGAGGTTGCCTGAAAGAAAGAGCATCGATCGCAAGGACAGTTGTCATTCGTCTTCTGCTGCTATCCCTTGGTGTTTCATCAATGTAATCTCCCGTCCATTTAAAGGTGTTACTGTAGCCCTTGCAGCGACTGTATCTCTCGACACCGGAAACAATTAGGGCCTCGGTCTCGTCTAATTCTTCCGTAACTAGCATGGTTACTAACAATTCAGGGCAGATTACAAATCTTATTTCCTCCTGAACGCATCCGAAGCCAAGAACACTGCCACCTATGTACCTGAAGATAACAGTTTTTAAATATGTTTTTTAATTAATTCATTCGTTATATCACTAGCCAGAGAAACGAAAAGTACTTGTTGGCAAAGTCCACTTGTAAGAGTCCAGCTCCTTCTGATTCTATCGTTCCTTTGCTCGTGATATGGAGTAGCGGTAATTTTTCTACTCGTTCGTTCCATTTCGGACAATCTGGTTTCGGAATATACCGTCTTTGTATCGTTACCACACCTTCCGGGGCTGCTCTATGACGATATTATAGTAAAGTTCAAATTCTATTTGTCATTTGAATAAAATTAAGCTGATATACTCTTTTGTTGCTTATAAAACGTTTGCTCAAGAACAAATACAAAATGCACCCACCTTTTGTCGTTACTCTCCTAAAGTAATGAAATATGCATTTCATTTTTTCCATCACCGACGGACATCTGATCAATTTGTCTTTCCTATACGCTGAGAACAACCTGAATAAGTTTATACATTAAAGGAGAATGTATGCCACTATATATGTATGATAATTTATTAATCTTTACCTATTGAAATTAATATATGGATATGTTGCATATTCAGACTGCGGACTCGTCGAATTTCGTTTCGGAAATGTACAGAAAAATGCATTGGCTAGTAAAGAGGCTATTTGTAACTGGCTAAGACTAATTGTCTTGTTGTTATGGCGTTTCAAAAGAGGTACAGCTCCTGGTAGCAAAACAGGAAGCTGCAGAGCTAATTGAATCATCTTTGGCAATAAATCCTGGAAAAAAATGTTCCTTTCTTCCTCGTTGATTGCCTGTGATTAGAAAATGAATATACAGTCGATACGATAAAATGGGAACATAAAAAAGATTTTATTGTCACCTCTGAAAAAAAATGATGCAGTGCTGCGAAACTCCAACGTTGTGCATATATATGATTATAAGAAAGTATTGCTGCCTCCAGTTGTTGCGATGACATAAAACTTTGAAGCAGAGATTCTTGGATCATTTTCCATCTCTTGCGGTAACGTCGAGGTCCATCCTATAGTAAAATATTAGAAGAAAAATTATATTATTCATAATTATTGCAAATAATATTAAATCATATTGCTATGGGCGTATACCTCATCTACTGGATATATATTGAAATCCGAATGTGGCATTCTCACATAATTCTGACACCAAGCATCTGCTTTGTGTGGAGTATAAGGCTTTGGTACTCCGTTTGCAGGCAATGGTAACTGTTTTATAAAATTCTCTTATTAGAATTTAAATATGATAAAGCTTTTCTCCTAAATCTGCTTCAGGGTACGATTACATGGGAGCTGCGATACTAGAGAAAAGAGCAAACTGCTGAAATAGAATGTATACTTCTATAGCGAAAGTGATGCTCTGACAATGCTCTCTTTGCTAGTATCACAGCTCCAATGTACTCGTACCCTTATTTAATTCTTACCATTACTAACAATACATGAGATGAAGAAGGGGAAATAAAGGGGAGCTCCTGACAACCATATACTCCTAAACCTCTACGTATCTGATCCATGCTGACACCTTTCCAGTTTGGAATATCCTCTGAAGGTTCTGATTCATCTTCATCAATAGACATATGGCTTGCTTCAAGAAGTAAAATATAATTAAATAATACAATGAAAAAAAGCATACATATATGATTGTCGTATATGTGAATCTCTTACAATGATCGTAGTGTTCATAGTTAAATGTATCATTTTTCACTTCATCGAAAATTTCTGATAAATATAATTCTTCGTCGTGTGCTCCAGATTCTGACATTATAATGGTCTAACTACAAGTGTTCCAAATAACATATAATAACCATGTTTACAAATATTAGTAACAAAGTTATAAATGATAAAGCAATAAAATGAAAAAATATAACATTTCTACGTACTAAAACAAAATTGTATAACCGAAATGCGAAAAGTGTCTTGAAAATAATATTATCCGTTAAAGATGATGACAAATTAAGCAACAAATTGTTTGCCGCCACAACTGCCAATGACATCAAAATTTTAAAGGGGAAACGTAAGATTACCACACACGAGATGAATCATGAGGTTGTGGTAAGAGAAAATAATATTTAAATACGTAACCAAAGGAGTATTTACACTTCATATTTTCATATTATACACGATTGCAGAACCAAGCATGACGCGTCGCAAGAATTACAATTGCATGAAGCACATATAGTCTGCTAGAACAGGTCTGTTCAAGGGAAATAATCATTAGGGAAAGGGTATCTTGCAAAGTTTAATCACAACGATATCGAATGTATTTAATATTTGTTCTAAATGATTAAAATAATTAATGAATACAGTGGTAATCATGTATATTATTAATAAATAATTATGATGTTTTCCTTTAGAAGTAGGACAATCAGTATCCTAGAAATCCAGTATTAACAACTGTTGGTAAATGCAGTATACTACATTTACGACGGTATCTCGTCTATGCAAAAGCACACCTCGTCTGTGGCAAAAGGCCACCAAGCAAATTCTCGTCGGTGGTAAGGTGAACCATCACGGAATCATATCGATTATCAAATGTTACATTCTCCGACGAACGTATTCGAATCAAACAGATACTTTTTTTTTAGTGTTGCTTTTTAAGATTTAAGTAAAGCTAAAAGACGGCCCGGTTCTGTGCCATGCTAAAGCAGTGATGTCACGAAAGTGGGAATTCCGAAACCCCGGGCGTGAGCAGTCTCCTATTCTCTCTGCTATAAATATAACTTATAAACATAATTAATAACAATTTGACTATGCCTATATCTCCTGTTTAAGTTTCTGCGATGGTAATAGCAGGCGGATCCGAGATAAGGAAATGCGTGTACCATATTCGAATCGTTTTCCTTTAAACAAAAATCAATGAAATATTAAATACTAGAAAATTAAATAGTACATTCCTCGGAGTGTTCATATTTTCTCAATAAGATACTACAATAAGATACTACAATATCATTATCTTGGTCCTTCTGGCAAATCGTAAATGTGTGAGCCAAATATAAAAATAACATAAACTGACACCAGAAGGGTAAGCAGAAGATTACATATGCGTACGTGCAGAGAGGATGTCTTCTCTGATACGTGTGATACATTAAAAACTGGTCGTCTTATTTTACACTACGATAAGCAAATGATATAGCTACGCACTCCTGACCCTCCACGACAGATTGTGTTGATCCATTACAATTGCACTGTATTTATCACGTTACAGAAGAATTGTTTTGTACTATTTTTACGGATAAGTCATTACAGTTATCTGCCAATTCGCTGAGCAGTGTCGTGGAGTATGGTAGGTAAGTAACAGTGACAAAATTATTTTGCTTTTTGTTAATGTAATCATTAATACTAGTAATATTAGCGATCGTGATATGAAAGCAATACCGACTAGCCATCAATTTCTCTAAACCATTTAGCATTTTTGGTTGAGTCGTTAAATAGAAACATAATTAAATGTCTCGCGATTGCACAGGATTTATAATTTGTCCGGTTGGTAACGCAGTGACTCATGCTACAATGAAAAACGATCGCGTTCGATGCATCTATAAAAATCAAATTCCGCACAACTAGGACGTCAATTTCCAAAAATTAATATCTCATTATTCAATCAGACATCCGTTTCGTAAAACTTTCTTCACGTTGCGTAAATAGCTGTATCGCATAATAGCTGCATATAACGAACCGGAAATGAAACCGGTGCTGCATCGTCGATAATGATAAAAGGGACAACAAAATCGTATACATAACCTCACGATAAAAATATGATCGTCGAAGAATCAACGCTTTATTCTACATGGTACCATGACCATGTGTTAGGCTTACTAATTGAGCAGTGTCACGTCGTATGATCTACTTAAAAGGATCGATTGCGCTCACGCCTTTCAACTTGGGTTCCATAACCGAGTGGATGCGAATCTTTGCGCAATAATGAAGCCGGACTTCTACAACTTCCTCGCGATCTATTCGATCAACTAACCGATACCCGATATGTTGCACACCGAGACAGATAGCTATGAATCATTTAGTGGTTACAAAATAATAATGTTTTCGGCTCGAACGCTAGTTTCGAACGTTGGGAATAAAAATGATGATATTTGTCCGGAAAAGTTTTGTATCTTATAGGTCGAGCAGCCTACTTTCAGCCTTTCACAGTGATTCTATGTTTCTTGACGGTTTTCGAAGCTTCTCAGAAATTGAAATTAACTGCGTTTCGCGTGCGAGATATAAAGCGTTGCGAGCGGAATTATTCGGGAGATTGTTTGTTTAGTGGTTTGCTTATCGGGAGAAGAAGGCAGCGTCTACTTAACGAGAGAGGGTGACAAGGGAATAATAGCGGCGCAAAAAGGGGAGACCGAATAAGAAGGGGAGTTTGATATTGGCGCGCCGCCTGCGCGCAACTAAAATCAATGAGCACACCCGGCGAATCGGCGAATGTGCCAGTGCGACTCCACCGACGTCGCGACGGAGCCGCGTTCGGTCTTTTCCCTTGTCTTCGAACGTTTCTCGCCTGAGATTCCCCTGGAGATCGGTGTTATCGTGCGATAAGAATCATGTAAGATTAGAGAGACTGCGATGCCGAGTCCGGAAGACATGGACCTTTGTACCGACAAGGTACTGTCCAAGGGAAGAATACTGCAGGAACTAACGAAAGCTGTCAAATTGGTAAGTGACTGGTCAGGCTCGGGGACGACGCATCAAGGCCATACGTCATCTATATACATCCACCACGTACATTCGCACGCGACTATATGCATCTCCGGATTTAAAGCTGCAACCACCGATCGAACGATCCAACTCCCTCTAGCCGAAAATCTTGTTCGGGACTTTTACTGACTCACTTTAAGATTCTCTCTCTCTCTCTCTTTTTCTCTCTTCCCCCCCCTTCTCCTCGTTATATAGATCCCCTAGGATGCAAAAGAAAAGATTGGAACGAGTTTCGCGAAACACTTAACTATGACGAAACAGCTGAAATCGAAACAGCACACGGGCGCATAGGTGTGCTGGTGCAACACGGCTCGATGCGTTTTATTGTCTCTCCTATGTTTTTGAAAGCGGGTTGTACATGTGCGCCGAACGTCATCGCGATCTCTGGTTCTCCCTGGTTTGACTTGCGTCGCGGTTTTCCGCTGCGATGCAGCTGTGCCACTATACCCGTCTGTGTCTGCACCTGTCACACAGCCGTAACACGTCTCGTGTTCCACTGTTCGGGATCCATGCGGATCGATGAATCCGTTTTATGACATTCCACCACCACTGTGCTTTTTCTCGCTATCGAGATCAACCGTCGAACGGTATTTTCGCAATCTCATCGAAGTGCGCGATCCTCCCTTCGCGTTAGCCTTTGTTTACAATGAACTTTCTGCGCTGGTTACGATGACAGCGGGAAATCGGTACTTCAATCTTGACCTCTGGTTTGTTATTCGTTTGTTCCCTTGTTTTTTAAAATTCTTCTTGTACCATTGATTTTTGTTCTATGTATGATTAAAAGTAATTTTGTTTTGTCCCAAACAGGTATATGCTCAGAGTATATATAGAACAGTAGTCTTGGATGGAGATTCCTGGTTGGTTTACTGGCTAGACCGAGCTCTGCGCCATGGACTACGTATAGAACGTCATGGATATTGGGGGACTGCTCGTGAACTTAGCCATCAGGACACTGTCGTTGTAATACACGCCCTCCAAGGTGTATTAACTTCCATTGGCAAAGGTTTGTATAGTCAACGGGAGAAGTAGCAAATTTCTCTAAGCATGTTGTAGCATATCGTTTCGATGTACTTCTGAATCGATTGCTAAAAGTTTTGTGTCTTATAGGTCGAGCATGGCTTTACCACACACTTAGCGAAGGCAGCTTTGAAAGTTACTTAGCCTGTTTATTACGAGATACAAAAACATTGAAAAAGGAGTACTTCCCACACGCACTTGTTCGGGATGCCGATAAAACCAACCAGCTAGTTAATCTTCTTGCAGGTCTAGAGAATGTATCCTTCACGTTGCAACTGGTATGTAGCATAACCCTATTTTACAAAAATTTCACGATTTAAACCTTACTAATTAATAAATCGATTTTATCAAATTTCTATGCTTTAGAGCATTTTATTAATATATTTTTCATGTCACGATAAAAGCCAGAAGACGATATCGACGTGTGGTCGTCGGCACATTCTGTCCGTTTTCTTTTTGTAGTTCTTTCTCGACTTCATTGATATCAGTATCACCCCCTGGTTACAATTATCGCAATAATAAATAACGTCTGTCACTTAGCAAACGTTGCATGTTCAGTTCAGTCTGTTTATACGAATTTAAGGGGCAATAAGTTATCACTCGAATACACCTATTTTTCATTCAGTCCTTTTATATCACTTTCTTTATTTGTTCATGGAAAATTCTTGGTCCCCGTATCTTTGCTCGGGGAGTCCATGTCGTTTTTGTTTCTTACTTCTCATTAAGATTAATGATTATTTTCTATTTAGGACGTAACTTTCCTGGACACTTGCAATTACATGCCCCAGAGGCCTATGAGTGTAATACCTTCTGGAACGATTTTATCGTTACACCTTAGATCGTCCAGTGTGTCTTCGAGCTTAGCTTCTCCCGGCGACAGTGGAGTTGCTTTCGATAGCGACATGGATCTCGCTAACGAAACCGATGCTAGCAGCTACAAAGAAGTAATTTTTCAAATTTATCTTGAACCCTTTGCACTCAACTGTCTCCTCTAAATGGATACTGTTAAAGTCAACTGTAGAGTCCTTTTTAAAACCCTATGAAAAGATTACTGGCAATTATAATATTTAGAAAATGTAGTTGCTGATAGGCGACTTAAGAAAAGTCTCAGAGTGCAAAGAGTTAAAATGTTCGGATATATTTGTTTGAGGTGACCATGTTTCTTTATGTTTTCAGGAAGACTTTAATTTGGAAGAGATTCCGAAGTATAGGAACAACAGGTACAAGGCGATGATGAACGGTTGCCTAGAAGACAACAAGAACTTCAGTCCGAGCGACTCCAGCGAAGACGGGAAGACGCCTACGCAGTCGCCTGCGATGGTCTCTAAGTTTCAACCAGCGACGGTGACGAAAAGCGACATAGCGAACCAGAACTTAACTAGGAAACTCGATGACAATGAGCTTAATTGTTCCAGCTTGGAAACATTGAAAGATTATGATTTTTATAGCAAGAGCCTAGATGAGTCCAAGCTAGAAAAACCGAGTAACAAACTGGACAACGGTGTGAAGGAGTTAAACAAGAGAAGCACATACTACAGCGACGGTAGTTACAGCTTCAAACGAAGCGTCGATCCGCGGAACTCGTACGTGATCAACAACGACACGAACTTGTTGGAGCTTAGCATGACCATCTCCGATTGCGAGAACATGGAAGCGCCGTACGGTATTCTTAACACGATCAACATGACGGACACCAGCATCCTATCATCTTCCAGCTCAGAGGCTCTGGTGCAGCGCAGACAACGCAAGAAGAAACGCGGCGAGAGCAAAAAGCGCGTCAGCTTCCACGAGGATATCCTGAAGACGATGAAGCTGGACGACGACGAGAGCTACGCTGACTTCTCCATGAGTTTCTTGACGCCTAACTCGGTCCAGAAGAAGACCGCCCAAAAGGGAAGGTACAGCTGGTGCGGCCACGGCGACTCGCCTTACGTTCAAAAAACCGCGAGCACCAGGAACGCCCATTCCGATTATTATTCTTACTCCTCGTCGTCGAGTGTTTTCGACAGCGACAGCGAGAAGAAAGCATTACCGCAGACGTGCGCGGAATCGTCGTGCCAGAGCCAATGCGCTTGCGGTTTATCAATTTCGGAGCGCGGCGTGCCGGAAGGTCAAGAGGACCCGGGAAAGTCGTTGCTGCCGAAAATGGAGATCGAGTTGGAGGACAACGAGGCGCAGGAGGCGTACATAGTGGAGAAAGCGTACGGGAACATAGTCGAGGACCCTCCGACGAAGGTTCAGATGCCTTACTCTTCGAGCTCGAAGAAGCAGTCCGGTTCCAGCGACTGGTCCAATGTAGATAGTATCGCTATGTCCGATCTAGACGAGCGTAGGAATAGCAGGCACTTGGCCTCGCCGTCGAAAAAGCGTAACATGACCTCGATATTGACCGGAGAGAGTAGTAACAAATTGGCGCCGCCGCCTCTGAGACAGGCGCCCTCGAAAACCTCGTTGCTGAACAGATTCCTCAAGTCCATCACGGAGAGGAAGTTCGAGATCAAGAGGAACAAGAAGTCCTCGAAGTCGAACCCGCTCTACGTTAAAGGCGTGAAGACAAGCAATGATTCCTTTAAAGATTTCAATGATAATCTCGATCGAGAGATACAGGAGAACCTGGTCGCGGGCAAACAACAGTTCAGCGGGGAGAAAGTCAGTCTGAAGATGCGGGAGCTCTTCAAGAAACACATTTACAGGGACAAGACGGAAGAGTTGTACAAAGTGTACAAGATCCGCAGCTCTTATATGACGAACGGTGACAGTAAACCGATGATCGCTTTGCTCACTGACAAAACTTTATATTTGACCGGCACGAAACCGGACCACACTTACAGCAATCAATTCGTTATCCCGTATAACGAGTTAGACGTGATTATGGTAGGTCTCCGCGCATATTGTGTCACGCGTGTTTTACATTTTTGATAAGTAAATGAATTTTCAGATTGGACCAAATGCACAAACGATATTGTTATCGAACGCGGATTACGAGATGCAGTATCTCTTCTCCACCGGAAGTTCTGAAACCACGACGGAACTGATCGCATACCTGGAAATGGCGATGAGGAGGTCTCCGACGAAGCCTCGACTTCCGGCGGTGAAGGAATTGAGCTACGAGGACATGCATACTTTGAGACAGTCGATACTCAGCGACACTGCTGTGCATTCAGTGCGTGAAACAAAATAGACGTACAGTATTTTCTCCGTAACCTTAAAAACTTCGGGTTTGCAGAGTCACAGTTCTAGAAGAGGTACTGCATTCTTTGTAGTGTTCCGAAGAATAGCGATTGAAAAAGAGAGAGGGACTGAGGAATTTCTAAATAAAAAAATCAAAATTCCTTAAATTACGATCATAATTACTTGTGTGACAAGCGATTGAAGTTTCGGACTTCAGATTTATGGTAGACATGCACGAATTTTGTGAAGACCGAAGCTTGCTTACGGCATGAGTAATTATATCGTGTTGGATATAATTTTAATCGAGGAAAAGAGACGAATACGACGATAAAAACTTCAAAGAAAAAAATAAAAAATTAGAAAAGTTGCAATCTTTTGCGTTTGCTTGCATTAGTGCGAGTCTCATCGATACTGGACACCTCGCTGGCTCAGTCACTTATTCCAAGGAGGATCCCTGTAGTGGTAGGGATACAATTTTAACAGTTACGGAGAGGATACTATACAGTAATGTATTAGTATGATTTTTCTGAGATTATCACGCGGCCACTAAACATTACAGGACGAGAAGATCGAGCATTATAATCTCATTTACATGGAGGATGAGTACATGTCGCCTCCCAGTACACCCTGTGGCCCGACGAAAGAGGGCGACCTCATGTATAGACCGCACACTTATCAACAGCTACATCCCAACGCTCCGACAAATCCCTGGGAAGCTGGCTTCTTCGTTTTGAAGGGCGGCGTTGTTTACATGTTCACGGACGCGAATCAACGGCTTCCGAAACGAGCGATTCCATTGAAGGGCGGTCTTTGTCAAGGGTGCAGAAGGATCCCGAACTCCCATCGACCGCACACCTTCGAAATCCTTTTGAAACCGAACAAAGCCTTCCAATTCGCCGCTCCAGACGAGTACGTCGCTTCCGAATGGCTGCAGAGTTTCGTTCAAAGCGCGTCGGGACTGTTCGACGCGTCCGAGAAACGGGAACCGCTGCCGTGTAGCCTTATCACTACCACCAAGCACCTGGTCGCCATGAAAGAAGACTTTCCCGGCAAGCAGCACGGGCAAACGCTTTCCTGTGCCTCTGTCAAAGATCTGACGGCCTTTAGGGTACCTGTGACGCAACAATCTTGGTGCATACTGGTAAGTAGTCGGGCAAAGAGTTTACGAAGGCAAGCATGAGCAATAGGGTGGCTCTTGAAATGTTCAAACTTCAACGCAAATTCGGCACGGGTGCCCCCGTGGCTCGATTGAGAGGTGAGACCTGAAAAAATCGAAAGTCGAGAAATAGGGACCACCCTAATGAGCAAACTGTTCCTATAGCAATTATTTCCGGAGGCAGTTTGCTCATGCTTTCTTATCTTGCTAGACTCGTCGAACATCGATTTGAGTTCTGACGTAAATTTCATTTGTAAAGGAATTCTCGTGCCGAGAAGTTCACGAGAACAGCGGCGACTGGGTGATATACTTCACGAACTACACGGAATTATGCATCTTCAGAGAAATTTTGGAGACACTATGGGCCAAAGCGCGTCAGGTACGTTGTAATTTTGCGGATAACAGCGTGTAAATGGCAGTTACAATGTCTGCCTTTGTAATGTAGGAAATGTTTCACCGTGACCTATATCTTTCAGGGGGAATTTCCTATGGCGACACTTCCACCGGAAGACAAGCTTCACCGACGTTGCTCGGACGCTGGTAAAGAACTAGAGCTTGCATGGCAACATTTGCTACCTTCGGAGATCGATTAAATACTGTTAAGGAGTATTAATAGACAATAGTTAATGGCATCGTCGTATTCAGTAATAGAAACAGATGAAACATATATGTTGACGCTCCAGTTACGTGAATACCACCGGTATACATAGAGATACGATCAAACAGATAACAACGGCTGAAATGAACTAAAGCGTCGACGTATAAAATATGTAATTGCTCTCGAGATCGAAGATCATGTTCCTCTAAGGAGTAATGGACGCTCGACATCGTACGACTATAGGATATTTAGCGGTACATAATATCGATGTGCTACTTCAATAAAAGGGTGCAATATCTTTTTAATAACGTAAATCACCTTGATGATCTATCTCTGATGCAGGATTGTAATATAACGGTGAGCGAGTGTAAGATCCATTGTACCAGTTATATGAATGTCTATAATATTCACGTTTACTGTATGAACTAATCCGCGTCCGAGGATGCACTATTGATATCGAGTGATTTATTCTGATGAAACAAATATTAACAAAATAGCGGTAAGGTGTAGAGCAGCTTTGGCAAGAAAAGGATATTCTATAAAATTGCTTTCGAAGTAATTGTATGACATATAGTTAACATTCCTTATAGTAATATTGATAAGGATGAGGATAGTAATTATTACGATGCAGCTTTCCAACTTTATTTTTAATCTATTTCTCTTTCTATGTGCGCGTGCTCTGTCGCTTTAACGTTCTAAGCCTTAGTTAGCATAATAATATATAGGTATACGTATATTAGTTCGTTTTTAATTGTACAGATACGAAACCATTTAATCGCGAGATATAATTATACCATATCGACCTTAAGGTGCTTTTATTTAATAACTTGGTATATTGAATATTGATGATTCTATACTTTATTTCTTTGTATACCGTTGAAATCGAAAATATTGTCGAAGTAAGTACATCGAGGATTGTTAGCACGGTCTAGTTTCATTTTGGTAAATTAAATTCGTCATTCTCCTTGGATATAAATTTTAACGTTTTCTAAACGAAAAAGAAACATCGCGATTTCATGCACCAAAGAGATTTCGTTGATCGATTGAACTAATTTTCATCATTCAAATGGATTCGTATGCTTTCTTTTTGTAAGGTCGTATTTTTTGCGTTACCAGAACTACACGATTCGATGCAGTTTGTAAATCACTGTGAATAAAACTGTAACACTGTACGCATCGTTTCGAGTAGTCGTAAATGATTGTGATAAAGCATTTAAATGATGAAACGTTGAATTACCTAAAGACTCTCTAATTTATATAATCCTAACATGGAATTCGCGTAGCTTATTACACGACGAGAAAAATCGCGAGAAACATAATCAGTTTCCTGTATTAGTTGTTAGCGCGTTCAAAAATGAAATTCAAACGTTGTACTTTCTACATGCTGCGCGTAAGCATATTTCTTAAATATTGTGGTCAAGAAATTTTTGCACAACGTTTAACACCGCCGTACTCGACCTTCAAAGTTGCAACAAAACGATTAAAAATAAAATTGACTAGTCGACAGAATAAAAATTGAAGAGATCGTCTTTTTCTCTCCTATTCTACTAAAACAATGTCAGTGAATTTGATTTCTCGTTACATTTTAAATAAAAAAAAAAAAGAACAATGACCTCTGTAATTCCTATTTTTCTTTTAATTAAAAAATATATCGAAACAACACAAAACATCAACAGTGGCAGCTCAAGGAGACAAACGAAATATAGAATCAAATATTTTTTTCTGGAGCATGTATCATCGTAAGAGTATAATATGCTATGATCTATACAGGAAACTTTATACAGTGAAAGAAATATTTCGCTTATGTTAGGATTTAAATGCATATTTTAAAGTTGCATCTAATTACACTGCTAAAAGAGAAATGCATTTCACTTGGGCGCGTAATGACCAACTGAGCGCGATGTATTTTTCGCTTTTTCTATATCTGCTAATGGATATTCTTCTTTCGCGGCCTCTATATCCAGGTTGGGGAACATCCGCATTAGAGTAGCCACATTTCGCGTTTGACGACTGTAATTTGAACGATTTTTAATATTATTTTTCCATAAACTAGGATACTCAACTTAAACGATGAAATAACGTGCGATACGAACTTGCGCAATCTACGTTTCTGGTTCCAAAGCTTCTCCCTGTAAAGTCGCAAGAATTTTCTCACAGCAAACCCTTGATAACCGAATTTGTGCGTTTCATTCCATTTTTTATTGAAACACCTCGGCATAGAGTACTGTCTCATACGGTAATAGTATCGAAGACCTGTGAAGTTGAATCCATTGTGAAATGAAAGTTTCATATGTTTCACAAATAAATACAAACACCACATACCTAGGGGATTGCAGACCAGTTTTCCTGGTTGTTCTCCGTTTTTTCCAGTTTCAAGTAGATGGTATGCCCTATTTCTCTCGCGGACCACCGACTCTAAATTAGACATACTATCTTCGACCTTGTCAATCCTTTCGGGATTAGGGAAGTACTCGAACTGTTTCTTATAGGCTTCTTCCATTGTTAATAGCATATTTCGTTCTTTCAATAACACGAACCTAAACAGTTTAAATGTACGTGTACTTCTATCATATTTCTTATTGTATTTTCAAATTACTCACCATAATTTATGTAAATCCTCGTTGCTCTTCAACCTTAATTCGTCTTTCCTCCACGAACGTCCCACTTGTACCTGAGGCTTTCCCCAATTTTTCTCGTCATCAAAAAATTCCATCAAATCATTTTGCTTGGACGTGGTATGAAGGAATGCGTATTGAAAGGTAGGTACCCTAAAATGTTTTAAATCATTTTATTCTATGCAACATAAACATCGAGTCTTAAAGTGTATATATGAGGTTAGAACTACATACAAGGTTAGGTTACAAAGTTAAACTTTTCTCGCGAATATGACATCAAGAAAGTGTAAACCCCCCTTGGAAAGGGTAGCTACTTTTAGGAGAATGTTAATAGATTTCGCGAGACCAACTTGGCGTGTATGACAATTGATAAATAAACAAATATACGGTAAAAGTCGTTGCCTCTAAGCACTCCATTTGGTAATCAAAATAGTAACATAAAAGTATGCAACGGACCTTTGAATGTGTATCGTAGGAGCAATTGATTTGCTGACTAAATTGCAAGATAGATTTGCAAATAACTTCGTTACATTATTTACACTTTTCGAGATTTGTATAGCTTTCGTGAGGGCCGCCATTTTGTTTCTGGACAGAAACACATTTGAGCCCTTACTATCGACCCGTGGTTTAGCAAACATCTAGCTAGCAACTCGACGTGTTTGTCAAGTGCGTCGTCTGCCGGTTTCAGCGTTTTGCCACAAGCGGTGCTACTATTGTTAATGGCGCCATTTTCAAATTTATTGAATCAAATGGATCTTGCCGATATTTCGTATAATATATCATTTGTATAATATAAGAGGATGCTGTAGTTTATTTCTAATTTTTAAGTAATGGAATCAACAATGTTACTGTGCTTTGGAAATGCCGGTATTTTAGATGACACTGTGGTTCAGCTCTGATTGAAATAAAATCAACTTGTATTGTAATAATTGTAATATTTATTATCACAAACTATGAGTTAAATCGTACACAATTATGTAAGAAAAATTAACCATGATGTTTATAATTGTTTCCTTCTCCCTAAATAATTTCATGGTATGGAGACGATGTTGTTCAATATGGTTAGAAAAAATCATTCGATTCTACATCATTACAAATATAAAAATTCGCTGCCACACAAATACATGTTACTCTAAGGATCTTCTAATATCTGTAATCGTCGCTGTTTACAGTAAACAGAGGATCTCATCCTCGTCATCTATCGCTTACAATTTCGTGGTTTTATACATTTCAAAGTTTCCCTCGGATAACCAGTAGAAAATATTTACCCAATATAGTTTATCGCTGATAAACGGATCAAAAAGTCGATCGAAGGCACCGTTTTTCAAGACATTAATTATACTTATAATTACATAAAAATTATATTGCTTTAATGCACTACTATATACACTGGTGATCTAATGTTATCGATACATATGAGTTTTCCATTGTTGACATTCCTCATGCATATTACGATTTAAGGTGCTCGTATTTCGAAAAATTTTTCGTAAAATATATCTGTATCTAATTATTTATATATATATATATATATTTATCTATAAATTTGCTTAAAGTTTATATAAAGTGAAGCTACAGTTCAGAAACACGGGTCGCAATAGATACTCCATATTATAATATTAATATTATATATTAATATTAGATGGAATCGCATATTTTGGAATGTGCTGCGAACGATAAGAATCGAACAGGTTCGTTTCTTCCAAAAATCACGAGTTGTCCAGAATTTTGTTCTCGCGTGTATCGAATGAACTGTAGCTTCGACAGGCTAGATCGGAACTTGGTTGTTCGATGATTTCTCATCAACTCGATTTGTTGATTTCTTTAACACATTGCTCTCTCATGTCGCGACGTTTGTATATATGTATATTTATTTATACCTCATATATGTATAAACAATTACTGCGATTCATGTAACGATAAAAAAGAATTCTTAAACAATAACAAGATATACCACATGATACTAAAATCACATAAACGCTCTCGATACCCGGGCCGAAGGGGTAACACCTTCTCGCCCGTCTCTCGACGACGCAAACGGTTCACTACAACACGGGAAAACGTCACGGAACGTTTCCGTGAAGTTAACAAAAATAATACCGGTCTCCTTTCCTCGTTCTTTCTCTCTCTCTCTATCTTTTTTCTCGTTTTATCGTTCGCTCATTGAAACACCTCAGGGAAAAAATCTTACGAGAAAGTATGTGTTGCGGAGATCAGTTTGGTATTTTCACGGGCCAACCTCTATACGACAGAGAATGTTCTGAGTTCGCTTTCACGCTTCTTTACACAGTATGGATCGCTGTACGATAAACCGTGCAACCTGATTAATTTTGTTCTCGAAACAAAACGATCTATACACTTCCCATTACGCGCAAGTATCCACAGTAATTCAATTTTTTCCCCGTTCTCGTTTGTTGTTCCAACCCCGCGTCCTTCTCGATGGTTCTTCGCTTTCTTCTCATGATGCATTTCGAAATTTTTTTCGGAGAGTGAATCGCTTCGGTTTCGTCTTCTTAATCGGTACTTATTTGTAATCGTGTCCCCTACTTAATACATGTTAAAGTCACGTTTGCCATTCCTGGATAGTTTTTATCCTACTTTCCGAGCGACGCGAGTTCCCTTATTTTATACGTATCATGTGTTGTAGTATCTTTTCTTTGCTAGTATATCACCGATGGTAAACGTACCATGACTGCTTGCTTGGCTCGCGCGACTCTCGTAAATACACGTTTCTGTGCAATGGTTTCAGACACCGGATTCGTTGACAGGGTTCGCTCATATTATCACTAATTCGAGGACGGTATTTTGAACACATCGTGCAAGGTAAATTTGTGTGAAATGCTTCCTTTATTACGATCAACCGGACAAAATCAAAAGGTAATTCGATTCGAGCGAATAAGGTTCTTGTATACACAGAACTAGTGGTCCCTGCGAGAGGTTCGAAAATAAAAGAGTAATCGAATTCAGGATAAATATAGACACGATCGCCTCACGAATTCTTTAAAATTAAAAAGAGTTCGGGTGGACATATCTCACCGTCATCAAAAGTAATCAGGATGGACGAGTTTAGCGCAACGTTAAGAACAATGAAACACCGAATGACTTTAGTTTTTTTTTTTTGGACGAACATTTTCGCGATCCGAGTCTGTTCGAACGACGATGCTTGCCGTTTCGAGAAATCTTTTTGTTTTTCGTTATTCTGCTCTAGAACTTCGCCGCTAGCGGTTCAATTGCCATCGATTCGGGGAACAATGCGACAAGCTGAGTATGCTTGTTCTATTAACGTCGGTGGAAACGGACCTCAGGCGTTCTGTTATGGCAATCAACGGGCGCGACGGTCGCGTTATTGCGGACAAATGGTCTCGTGCGTAAAAACCTGGTACAGTTTTACATTTAGTAGGATATTTGGTCCGACAGTTCTGTACTAACTGTTGATTGCGTTTCAAGTGCAACATCCGATCACATGTGAATCGTTGCCGCCGTGTAACGTGCCTCGCCTCTTCGCCAACTCCACTGGCTTGGTCGGTACTGTATAACAAACACACGCAACGGGTTAATCGAGTCTTTAATCAAATCCGCAGTACAGTGATCATCGGGATGGATCCTTACCCTGATTAACATCTGCCCGGACGCACTGTGAGGATTACGATAAGCGTATGCACCCCAGCCGACTAAACCTACGACTAAACCAACCACCATCAGGATTCCAATGATTCCAGAGACTCCCATGTTCATGTTGCTGGGTCGAGCTGAAAACAAAAGCGTCGCGTAAAATCAACTTTTCCCGTTTACATTTCTGCAAGACAATTGTTCGGATGTTTGTTCGGTGGAACAGGAATTTAGGAGCGACTTACAGGTTTTTAGGATGCTTTCTAAGGACATCTCTCGGACAGTGACGGTCTCCTCGGATTGCATGTGCATGTGGTTGAATTCTTCCTCGTGTTCTTTATACGTGGTGGTCCGGAGCGGACAAAAGTCGACAGCCTTGATCTTCTTGACCTCGCAGCCCTTCGAGAGCCAATCCTGCCGCGACCTGAACGTTCCCGTGCTGCACTGGTTCAGCAAGGAACACCATTTGCAGTCGAACTCGCTCAGCTTCGTCAAGCAATCCTTGCAGTTGTCTATCTCCAGACAAGTTGGTAACGCGCTCAGGTAGATCACCGTCCAGTTTCGGATGTCCTGACGGTTGAAGTTTACGCGATGGTACTCGTAAATTGTCTTTCTGCGAACAACTGCACACAAACAATTCTTTTATGTCTTTCCACCGTTGCAACTGATATTCCCAGATATGGAAATTACTCGGGTCTCAACGCTTGGAGGAAATTTACATTGCTCGTGGAACGATCTAACGCATGCAATGTTTTTCGTTTAACATATGAACTACCGAGCACTAAGCGTGACTTGTTTGTATTGGCTTTTAAAATGTCTTTTTCTAGTTTCCCTTTCAGATTATTTTTAAATGCTTTCAGACCTCGATCCAAGAAGCAAACTGGCAGTATCTATCGGGCGTCCCTGTTCCACTCTTCATGTTACCGAGACGAAGAAAAGCAAGGGACTCTCAGCAATGGTTTTGGTTCTGGGTGCGGTTATGCTTACAGAACACTATTCTGTCCATGATGTAGGCGTCGCTGAGGCCAACTTTAACGGGGTGCGCCGTGTCCTCGATCATCTTCACCATCAGGGGGATCACCGAGTAGACGAAAACGATGTTGCCGTTCTGGTGTAGAGTCACCTGGAAGGTGAACGGGCCGGCATCCGGTTTGTCGTGCAGAATCACCTTTTCCCATTCAACCGTGAACGCCGTTCCTGCAATTGAACGTCGTCGTCGATTATACTTATCGTCTCGAGCACGGGGGTTTCCTGCGTTGAACGCGACGGTGGTTAATAGGGTACGGATTTTCTGCCTTTATGACAAAAATGTGTAGGTGGAACATAAAACATGAGGCGGACGAAAGGAATTTCAAAGTGTCGATACATTATCATCGACTTATTAAAATTGTTAAAGGAAGAAATAAATTTTTACTCATTTATAAAAGATCCGCAGTTCAGTGATCACTATTGTCGTCGTCGTCGTCGTGGTCGTCGAAGACTCACCGTTGTCAGCGTACTTGACGAAACTGTCGTTCGACAGACGTGTGTCGAAATTCGCCATCAAAGGGGCAATGTACTGTGTGGCGGCCAGCCAGCTGTGAACGTACTCGCCGGTGTACAGGAAACCGCCGGTGGCGATGGTGATGTTGCGCACTTTGTGCCCGTAGAACGGGAAATCGAACTTCAGCTTGACCGTCTGCAAGGAAAAATAACAGGTGGACTAAGAGGCAATGTTTGATGTTGATTGCACGTGCAAGGGTTAAGACTCGAGGACACTTGAAGGCCACGAGTGACAACCTTTGTAAGGCAAACCTCGCAAGCGACAGATCTCCTTAATAATTAGAACTTACTGTGGCCCGGCGATGACTCTGGCTGAGCAGATGATTGACCTTCAGATCTGGATGATTGTCTATGTCCACCCAGTACTTCTTGCCCATGAGCTCGTTGACAATGAACGTGCTGTTATAATATTGGTGCGTGTCGTTCTCCATTTTCGTAATGTTGTGCTGCAACAGGGTCTTGTTCGTCAGGTCGGAGAATTTCTCAATCGATATGTCCCCGATATTGGTGTCGGGCACGTCATCGTCGTCTGTGGCCTCGCTCGTTGTCTCTGTCGAAACCTTCGCCGAGGTTTTGCCTGCCTCCGGTGTTCTCTCCGTCGCGTTTGTCCAAACCTTCGACATCTGCACCCTACCGTTTGGCACGACCTGCACCGATAATTCGAATTAGTATAAAAAAGCTCTGGGCCTGTCTAATAACTTCCCCTCTAACCCCTCCTATTCATTCTTACAGGTTCCTCCCACCGGTTCTTATCGGCCACTACCAACTATTCCTTTTCTAGCCCCTCCTACATATTCTTGTAGACCAAGCCCAAAATCTTTGCTAATTCTCTCCTCCCACTAGGTATCACTGCTACCTCCTAACAATTTCTCTTGCAGCTCTCCCCACCTGGCTGTATAAGCTCCTCCCACCAGTTTTCATTGTCTAGTCGTAACGAATCTCTTTCCATCTCGGCCTACCTACTGTGGCGAGCTTTTCCTAAAAAATTTCCTTGACTTTGCAAATCTATTCTCACAGGCTCCTCCCACAAACGTTTCTCAGTCCCTCCCAAAAACCTTGCTAGCTCCTCCCACCATACTAACCGGTATTACTCTGGCTTTAGTAGCATTAGCAGTGGACTGCCTGAGGGTGATGACGTTCGTATTATCCTGTTTGCTCTTGGACGTCGTCGGAACGGATGCAATGGTCGACGATTCACCGGTGTCCGTCGAATACGACACGTTCGCCGGCGTGTTTCGAGTATCTATAGCGACTTCCGGTTGCTGTTGTTGTTGCTGCGATGGTTGTTGCTGTGGCCGTTGCTGTTCCGATTGTTGCTGAGGTTGAGGCTGCGGTTTCGGTTGCTCGGACGTCGACTGCTGGAACGAGGAGGCGACCGTTGTCGGCATGTTGAGCGGTCTGTCTTCTGCAGCGCGACGCTCCCTTTTAAACTCTTGCTCCTCGTTATCGGACAAGAAGGATAGTTCGATCGATCGATCCTCGGCCAACGAGTGTCCTCTCGAGTTGCCCACGTCATACTGATAGTACAGGTCTGCAAACAATCGAACAAAGATCATTCACCTCTACTGGCAGATTGTACATTCAGTGTTGGGATATATGTATATAGTGTAGGGATACATATAGTGAGGAAATATTGGTAGTGTAGGGATATTGCTAGAAATATCGTCATCGATGCTAGATCATTATCGGTGTTCCCCAAAAATTCGAATCGAATCAATTACAACCGATGCTAAAAACTGCACATGTTCCTCCTCTTGTTTTCTCTCTCGCGTTTTCCCGCAGGCTTATGGCAACCCCAACCGCCTCATCTCGCCGCCGAGCAAATAAACAATTAAACAAACTCCCCGTGCGCCTCAGAGGCCCCGAAGTTGCATCGGCGCGGATTAGCAGAGTAATTTTAGGTTCGATAGCCGAGATAGTGGCGATCGATCGACGGGTATAAAAACAGCGATCGAATCGCGGCTCGCGTTAGAGGAAGACGGAGAACCGACCGCAATAATTTATTTGTTTGGACGTCGACGAGACTATTTCGATTGCAGACGCTAGACGGCAAGTGGCCGGAGCGCCGCGAGTTTCCATCGCGACGATTATTCAACGGCGGCCGAGCGACGATCCGAATCAATTTATGGATCGCATACTCGTCGTTCGCGGGGAGGGTCGGCTGGTCGTGTTGTGCCTGTGCCAACCGGGCAGCCAGTGGCCCAGATTAGTATAAATTCGTGATCGTCGATGCCAATGTTTCCCCATCAGCCCGCCGGTGACGGACACCGCCTCTTCCAACCGACTAAACAATTATCTTTTGTTTCTCGAGCAATCAACTTTTCTGTGAAGGTCGACGTTGAACTTTTATCAGCTTTCTGTGGAGCATCGATTCTTGCAAATTGGAAACAGATGTTCAGCGACGCTGTTCGTAGTTTATTCACGTTGAGATTTATTCCCAGCAAATTGAATTCGAAATATTTTCTACGATCATGCCTCTATTAACAGGAGAAATTATGAATGTTCGAGAGCAGGTACAGCACTAAAATTTAAAATTCTGGAGGAGGTGATTGTACGAGTGTTAATCGGTAGATTAGAAAGAATAGGATCGCCGTGGTTCCTTCTCGTTTAGGAACTCGTTTTTAAGAAAACCGAGATTGAAAGTCCAAAAAGTCAGAATTAATTCTTCCGACGTGTTTGTTGCAGGTTTCACCTCGATTTTCTCGAACACGAGACCTCGAATGAGAGAACTTTATTGCACACTTTCGGCTCAGTTTTCCACGTAGAATAATATCGTATAGAAAGATTGAAGCGGTCGCTTGTACTTTCTCAACAATTCGATTTCATTCCGATCCATTTCGATTTCAGTCTAGAATTTTCTCCCGAACCGCGCAGAGATTTGTCTCGTTCCATTCGTTCGTTCGAGAAACGGGAACAGTCCCAAGGGCTCAGGTAGATCGCAAACTAGTTCTCTGATGCGGGATCGAGCGGAGGATCGTCCACGTGCGAGAGGAGGACCCGAAGCGATGATCCTCTACGCTCGTGGCGGACCGCGTCGCTCTGCGACCGGATAAAGCAATAATTGGCGATCCGACAGATACTCGAGAATGCACGAAGCTTGACGTCACTGCAAATTTTCATACACCGAAAGCCGGCTCGATGAAACGCGTCCAGAGCTCTCCGGATCGTTGCCCGGCCCCGAACGGCCGACAATTTATTCGAGCCTCGTTCAACTTTATCTCTCGACACTTAAGGGGTTACATACAGTAAGGAGAGAATTTTTCCTGAGAAGACTTTTACATTTATTCATGTAAAAATTTGTACACATATTATGGTAACTTTTAACTGTATTTTAACATTTTTTATTCGTAAAAATAATAATTCGTCGTTGTTTCCAACAGAAACGATATTTTTCCTCCGCGCTCGTATGATTCGCGACGTCGAGCCGTCGCGACGTCGAAACGATGATAATTGCACCGCGCTTTTCATCCGTTTCGAGCAATGATGATCGTTCCGAAAGTACCGCCGAGAAATCTCGGGAAAGTCGAGACTTTCGACCATTTATTCGCGAAACTCCGGTCATCAAACCCACCGATCACTGATAATGTTCAAAACCTTGTACAAATGACGAGCCTGTATTTATTTAGATTTTGTGCAATTTTGAGTACAAAATTCAGATGCGAATACCTCAATCCGAGGCAATCCATATGCAACACTGTTTATTGCACTAATTAATAAAAGTAGAATCTAAAACTCGAATATGTTTCCTTGTTCAGTTTGGACAATCGAGGTTCTCCTGCAATTGTACAATAGAAAATACGTCGGTAGGTGTTAATTATTTCATTCACGTGTAGGTTAACAGATTCTATTTCATCAAAATTTGATGGCGTTCGTCTGTATTTGTTAAATGTTGGCTAAATTGTATTAGACAGTCCAGTGGAGTTAAACTTCAGCTTCCTTAACGAAACCTTTGGGAAGATAGATTGGGGAAAAAATGGCCACGTTTTTGAATAATCGTTTTTAGCCTCGATCTTCGAGGTCGACTCGCAGAGGGGTCTCTTCATTCACGAGGAAGAGGCTGATTCGAGTGGCTCGTTCTCACGCTTATCCCCACATCGCGTCGAAACATTTGCATACCCGTTGCACCTCCGATTGTTGCCTAGCTCCTTCCTCCTTCGCGAAGATGCGAGCGACAGGAAGTGAACCGGTGCTGCTAATTGCTCGGGTCACGTGTGTTCATTGTTCGTTTTCCCAAAAACCGAAAAAGTTACGCTGAAAGAGAACCGTCGCGGCGGACCCTTGCAAACTGAACGTTATAATTGAATTTATTAGGAAATCAATATTTGTTTAACGTGCAAAATATAGCGAATATTGTTTGTCGCCGCCGGAGCGCCGGTGGTTGTGTAACTATTAATTTTCATAGCTTTATTTACAGCTAATCCGCGGATTTTATCAATTCGCGACAAAGATGAGTAGGCGAAATGTAAAACAGTAGAAAGATTAAAAAAATTGGTGGATATTGACATAAAATTTTCAATCTTTTGAAATTGTTGAATAAAAAAATTCTAAGCGACTTCTGTGCCTGACGACCATTTTTATTTCTATTTTTTGTCAATTTGAAACTTTCTTTGAAATGTGGCCAATTTCAAAAAGCTGGAGTTGAAATTCGCAATCGTAGGGTTATAGGATTCCGTTGTGTCGCAAACCGGCGTGAAATTTACCATGACGCCGGGAGGAAGTTTAGCAATCGTTTTGCTTCGATTAACGGTCGAATTTGTCGAGACGCGATAACGAATCATGGTGTCGCAAACATGGTTGTTTTTTCCACCCGCTGCATTCTGTCACACGGTTATCGACGGTTCGTCGGCAAAATATGCTACCGGATATTCTTGCGAAAAAAATTTAATCACGAGGAGCGATACTACAAGGAAAACTAAACTAATCAATGACATAAAACTTATCGGCGGGATTCCCGCTTCGAGCAAATAACTTTCTATTGTTCGTGGCTTACCGTTTCCACTCGCACACACGGAGAAAGCTTTCGAAGTCGATTGTCTCGAAAACTTGTTTCCTTCTTTCTGTATTTGCCGCTTCTCTTTGCATATCTGAGCCTTTGAAGAGATTTATGATAGCTAGAGTCTCAAGAGAAACATTCTCCGTGATTGGAGCGATAAAGTTTTCCGTAAGATCAAGTTTAATCGATTGTGACTGCCGGCTCATGCTACATTGCCGTTGGTAGCTCGTCACATGAAACACGAGCGTAGTTGGGCCGACCCGCAATTACAACTCATTATGCTATTCGGGTAATTAAACGCGAGGTCGGTGCACGCCGGTTTAGCATGCGACTCTGACTCGATTAAATTATTTTTGCTCCCATCATTCGTGGTTATTTTCTACACGTTTCGCAGCAAAAATTGTGCTGCACTGTTCTAGGATTGGTCTCTCATTTTTCTCGAAACTTCTATTTAATCCTAACAGTTGAATTTATTCAAGATGATAATGTCTGATAAGGACTAACAAGGTCTTTTCTTTTTGCAAAGTCTTTTCCTCCATTCGTAGATAATAGAAAAACAGAAACATGGATTTTTCTGCAGTAATCTTAAACAATTGAAAATAATGTATAACAAGATCTTAAGATTCTTCTGTTTTTTTATTCCGGTATGTGACCTACTCATTTTCGTCATAAACGCATAACATCCGCAGCCTATCTACCGTGCTACTATGGCTGCGCTGGAATCGTTTAAACAGTTTCCGAAAATAAAGATGTTTCCGACGCGCCCGATACTGTAATTATTTATAATTGTACTCGTGCTCTCACGACGATTCAGGACAATTGATCGAAATAATAACGCGTGAGAAGAGTTTCGAAAAGGCACTACAAAGTACAGAACCGCGAGCAAAACGTCGAAACGTTCCTGGAACGTAGACGCTAGCATTATCTCCGTTTAAGAATACTCCCGAGTGATTGTTCCGAGACTTGTGATCGCGAACAGAAGGCGTGCTTTTTATTGTATGCAGATAACGCATTCCAAGCAACGAACGATCCACGTCGAAAAGTCCTTGGCAGTGGATAGACGACGAGCGCGTCTCCTCGAGCAGCGATAGGTTTAAAACGCCATTGTTCAAACGTTGCTCGAAACACTTTGGATCTCAAGGACCTGTTCGGTTGATTCTCGACACGTTCTCGAACCGCGATTTGTAATTTCTCGAGCCTCGAAGCGTCCAGCATCGACGTAAAACAACGATTCGACTTGTCGCCACAGTGAGTCATTGGTCGTTAACGGGACAGAGAGACTGAGATTGTGGTTGTGGAAGCCAACCGATTGCAAAACGTCAAAGAGACGTATTCCAATTATTAAAGCAATTATTACAAGATAACAATTACTGTAATATACTAAAATACACTACGATGCTATAAAACATTGTTTGGAAAAGCTCAAGTGTTTATGATGTTGTTAAAAGATGTACCGTTGCATTTGGGAGACTTTGCAGAATCATTTCAGGCGGGGATATGATTAGTCCCGCCCATTAATGCAAGATAGCCCCGCCCACTGGTCTGCACATTTTCGTTAAGAGCTTTGTCTAAAAGAATTGAGTTTTTATACTTATTTTCTTCCACTGCGAAAAGTGCAAGTTGATCGAATAAGGGAGTAAAGATTAGCCCCACCTCTCGGTGACATAAACCCCATGTACTTAATCCCTCGTATTTTTATTATTAAACTTGTTTCCTCTAATAATAACGAGACTTTGTTCACATGCACTTTTTCTCATCTATTGTGCAGTAACGACAAGTTTCCCAGCAAAAAAAAAGGATCTGGCATCTACAAGCTCCACCCATCACAGTTGCGAAACCACACCCACTGAGACAAACAACACAACTGTCGTTTTGTCTGCTTGCACGGGCTCCTGTGATAACCATCACCCCATAGTGTGCTGTAATGGCAGATCAGCCATAACAGCAAAGGAAAAAGAAGTCTTGTTCTGATGGGAAAAAACCGAGTCTGTTCTTATCTAATTCTCGATTCAGTAATTTGCAAACACGACAAACTCGAAGCTAACCAGCTGAGCAAATGAATAAGACTCTAATTGGCTTCCTCCAGGTAAGAAACCCCGGCCAACCGTCAAACAAAAAACCTCTTTTAAGAGAACTCAGTCTTTCCTTATCTAACTTTGGATTCCCTTACTTTGCAGACGCGACGAGCCCCGCCCACGAAACTCCACTAACCCCGCCCACTGTCAAACACACAGCCGTCTCTAACGAACCTCATTCTTTCCTCATCTAACTCTTCGTCCCCCACTTCGCAGTTACAATAAATTGACTGGACAAGTGAATAAGGGCCTGATTCGCTTCCTCAAGCCCCGCCCACTGTCAAGGCGGGACTAACGAACGAGCCCCCAGCCCCTCGCTCTTTCGTCCGCCCAACTTATCATCGTTTCACCGCTGCAAAACCAGTCTAATAGACTTTAAACGTTCGCCAAGGTGATGCCACGCGGATCAAGGACATCCTCCGAGGTCTACGTGGCGCCTAAAAAAGGGAACGCCACCGCTCGATCCCATTCAAGAAAAACTCCGCGAGAAAAACAGGCGCTTAGTTTCCTAGCATGCAAATCGCGCTCGTTTTTTCCACCAAACGGTGTTCGCAGAGACGCGACCAGGAACGAGTTCGCCGGCTATTTTTACGGGGTGTCGCGTATGATACGGGACAATCATGAGTCACGTTTTAAAAACTGGTTTCACGGAGCCCATCGGTGCGGCGGTTCTCTGCCATGGGTGTCTCTCCCACCCGGGTGTACCTGTACCCGGCGGTCTATACCCGCCAGACACGCGAGTCCCAACGAGAATGCAACGAGAATGCGCTTGCGATGCTGCACGAGCCGCGTCCTTGGACGAGCAACAGTATCGAGGAATGCGGTTTCGGAATTGAAATCGGTCCGCGCGAAATCGGCTGACGATCGCGCGATCCCCTTTGCCGTGGAACCTTGACGCGGTTACGAAACGCCATGTGCTCGATCCCTCGTACATGGCAACCCTCTTTCCGATTTTGCCCAATGACATTTCTCGCGATTCTTGTCTCGAAATGTGGGTCATTCTTACGATTTTGTAATGGGAGACGGAAGAACTGGGCGAATCATGCGTCCGCGATTGTTCCATCCTCTGAATCTTGAATAATCTGCTACCATGCTCTGAATTAGGCGAAACTGTCTCGAAGAGAACTTGCAATCTCAAACAGTCGTAGCTATTCTAACAGTAGCGTACTTTTCAGGTCAAAATCTACAATTGAAACACAGACCTGCGCCTGCAATTTAATCTAATGAATTAATCTAATTGCAACAGTCCGCACACCTTGCACGCGAGCGAAGAACTAGATTACTATGCTCCAATCTAGTTCTGAAAATATGATTGGCCCGAGAACAATGCGCAAGGCTCGAAGACAGCCTCGGTGACCATTTTTTCCCAAAGGAGAAGCACTTCACGCCACGAATGAGGTGTCGGGCTTTCGAGGGACCGTTCACACGGAAGGAACTATCACGCATAGTAAACCATCGTATCACACAGAAGCGGTCGCGTCGGTAACGGCTGTAGTGCAATTATGTTGTCAATAGAGATAAGAACGATTCGGCGTTATGTAAAGACCTAGCATCCGGAAGTGGCGCGACGCACATCGGCCCACACGTTACAGGAACTGCGTTCTTTTTCCCTCCCTCGTCTCTCTCTCTCTCTCTCTCTACCTTTCAAGTTTCTTTCACTTTGACAGCTTCCTTTTACACGGGTTTCGACATTAATCATGCATACACGGTCGATAAATGCGCTCTGTAACGATTCGTTTCTTGTCTCCGGCCCTGTCCCACAGAAAACCAACCAACTGTTGGTCTCAGAGGTGGGGGGCAATCATTCGGTCGATCAGCAGAAGGTAGCATGGTTGCATCGACGACCATAACTTTTCTTAGTAACCCAGTACTACCGGGCTGGACACATTTTTCCAAATTGATTCGCGTACAGAATCTAAAATGTTTAAAACGAACTCAATTTATGTCGACGTAAATCACTGTATAGACCTGAACGCTCAGGGTAATAATTTAACGTTCGTATATTACGTGCGCCTATCGTTTCTAAATTATGCATTCTCGCATGGTGGAAATAAGCCCCGTGAAAAGTGTGAAATGCTATAATTCAACAGCAATAGTTCTTAATTTTCTGTTACTTAGAGTATACAAAGAGGAGTTCACCGAGAGCCCTCGAAAGAATTCTGCGGAAAAGGTCGACGTCCCCATCCGGTGTGCAGAAAGCTGCGAATGCAGTATGCAGCTGGGGCCCAGGCTTCTCCGGAGCTCACGTGATCAGGAAGACCGTTTCCCGTGAAACGTTTCAATCTCGCAATTAAAGCGCGTTCAACGTTCCTAGAATCGTCCTGCCGCCGATACACCTTCGGGCGAAAAAGAACGTATGCAAATTTCCTGCATTTGCATCTGCCTCCTCGATTGCCGTCCCCTGATTTATAATCCTCGGACGAGCGCGGACAAACCGTCCCGTGTCCTTTTCCGAATGCAAGGACGATTCTGGATGTCGTTCAAGGTGAACATCATTAAAACGCGGATCTTATGCGTTTACGATTAAAAAAAAAAAAAAGAAAGAGTAGCTGCAATTCGAAACGATAGAAACATTAAACGAAAAGCATTTATTATTAAGCAGCTGCTGTTTAGTGCCACAGGTCGAGAGAAATTTTATTTTGCATAGAGACCCGAAGTCGTCATAGCGTTTCAAATATTTCGCAGCAATTTGTACAATTTTAACTCTTCCAATTTTCATTTAATAATTATTTACATAATTTGATCTAATTCATTTGAAGGAATTGTCCGGAAGAAATGGATTAATTCGAAGCGGAACAAATTCTCTTTCGTGCTGTAATTCGCGGGTAAAAGGAGCACAATTTGCTAGGAAGAATGCAAGCGAGAATTCGACGAATTGGCGATTGTTTTTTCTCCCGGAATTCCACGGTTCGATTCGGGAGATCAACCGATGACTGCCAAGTAAAACTCGGCGAGCGTTCTCTCTTCTGGAACAGGTTATACACACAGTGGCTGGCATTGTATTAGCTATGCCTGCTGGTCTCGCGGCCAGGTAAGAGAAGGCTCTCTCGGCTGATTTTGCTCGGTGCTCCCTTCTATCCTCTTTACCCCGCTTCACGTTTTTCCGTGTCCCGTGGATCGGACGGTTTCTCGCGGGCAAATTCAACGCGCACAAGGCAACCATTGTTCGCCGAGGGAACGTGGAAACACACGAGCTCCGGACGCCTCGCTATTAGTCCCGACGAACGTTTCCACGTGTTACGCTCGTTTCTTGCAGGCAGCGCCTTTTTCTCGGTGTTTCTACAAGAATGGTC
The DNA here is from genome assembly GCA_028454255.1 of Halictus ligatus. Lineage (NCBI taxonomy): Eukaryota > Metazoa > Arthropoda > Insecta > Hymenoptera > Halictidae > Halictus > Halictus ligatus. The sequence continues at coordinate 6,581,484 of CM052132.1, read as the reverse complement.
CGAGTTTCCTTTGTCTCGCTGGAAAATGTGTCTCCTAATTCGGAAACACGTTTGCAACCGAGTCCTCTGTTTCAATGAAATTGCTTCTTCTTTCGATCCTTATACGCGACTGAAATTGTTGCGTCAGCATCTCGGAGGATATTATGTTCCTTCTTATAGAATACTATTTATCATCAGTCTCTTCATCCACTAGCGAATTACAAATCTGAAATAACCCGTGAAGTCGAAGCAGTTTACCTGAAAAATTTAAGCCTTTTTGCTCCACCCTATGGAAGATAAAACATTTCTACATTCATTTTGAGAATAAATCGAAATTTATTTCCGTCCTTAACAGTCGCGATAAATAGATCAATGAAAAATAATAGGACAGACATCTTTCTCTGTTCCGTACCATTTTAGATCCACCCATTTTTCTTATAAACTCTTAAAAATCCGCGGTCCAATTGCAACTGTGTAATTGTGCGCAATTAACAAATTAAGAGCGAAATGGAGAACATATCGCAGAGTGTAAAGTTTTTTCTAGAAAAGAGTTAACTTAAAAATGGATTAGGGAACGGTAGAATTTTTCCAAAGAGTTGACGCTATGGTAAAGACGCTTGTGGACAGCTGACCTCAGCAGACTGGTCCAGCAGTTGCGCTTCGTGACAATTTCCACGTGTCGGGGCATGAGTCACGACGTAAAAGGTCGTGGCTCATTGTGTGGTTCTCGTGTGCGAATGTAACGGTTCAATGACACGTGGGAAACTGTCGCGAACACATACACACACACGCGCGCGCGCGCTTCTGGAGGCCTCTTTATCGGATTTTTCTTCCGGTAGACTGTCGACCTCCCCCGCACGAGAATCGTCTGGCAACGGTCTGAAGCTTGAAATTCTCCGAGGAGGTTCGCGACAGCGCAGTATGCAGGCGCACAGAAGCCGAAGAGACGCAACATTGTTCGACGTGCGTGCTCGGTCGACGCATAACAGGCATTCGGGACACCGGGCACGCGTGTGCGCGATTGTCCTTGCGACTCGTTTCGTTCACGTTGTCGAACATAATTGCCGGCGCTCCTACCGAATCGCAACCGTTCGAGACGCGTGACGGACGCCCGTCGGCGCGAGATGGTGGTGTCGCGAAACGATTTATGATCACAGAAATAGCCACCAGGGTTCTCTGTGCTGTTAGTTGTACGCTCGGAGATCAAACGACGGAACAGCTCTGAATCTCTTGACCCTTTTTCTTCCTCGAGATGAGGGAATACCGAAGACTATTTCATAACAGACTTCTTGCTCTTACTACGAACAATCGCTGAATTGCTCTGCCGAATTACTTCTGATAGTTTCATTCGCTATTTGCAGGTCTACGAACTGGCTTGTACACCCTACAGTTTTTCTGCAGACTCTACGAATGGTTAGGGCGTCCTACAATTTTTTTTTTCATCGGCTCTACAACATTCCTACAGCTCCTACAATTTTTGCTGTGGCTTCTACAACCTAACTTCAGCGTCTACAATTTTTTCTGTTGTCTTTACAACTTTTCTGTAGGCCTTACAATTTTTATTTTGACGCTTCTACAACATTTCATTAGCGTAGCTTGCAGTTACTCGCAGCGTGAACTGAAAGTCCGTAGACACAAACTCCGCGCATAACTTTCGAACCAGTGAGTAACCCGCCTTAAAACTTGCGATTTTTCGCGTTTTCTCGTCAAAATGTGCAGGATTGTATAGATAAAAGTTAAAAATTTCTGGGTTGTCAAGGTGAACCCACAATTTTTTACACTGCTCCTTCATAATTCTTGCAGTTCCTACAATTTTTGTTGCTGGTTGTACAACATTCCTGCAGCTCCCACATTTTTTCTGTTGCTTCTACAACTCTTCTTCAGCGGCTAGAATGTTTTTCGTTATTTCTACAACTTTTCCGTGGGGCCTTCAATTTTTGTTCTGGTACCTATTGTTGTATAGGCCCCGCAATTTTTGTAAATGTCCTAGAACCTGCTTATGGCTCCTGTAATTAGCTCCTAGAATTTCTTTTTTAGAAAGGAGACGCAGAGTCTGTCACGTTCGGCGTCACAGGTAACGGTATAATTAACTCGCGGCACGTGTTGAACAGTATCATCGAAGACCACGCTCCACAATCGAGTGTAATCTGTTTTCGACTGTCTCGCGTCTCAATCTATCATCCTATCTGGTCGAGGAGACTTTAGCGTGGCTCGCGTCGAACGCGTCACAGTACCTCCCCATCGACCTCGTTAGTAGAAAAAGGCCTTTCGATTGCGTGGCTAGCAATACGGCTACTTCAATAGGACGGGACCTCCATTGAGTGGCGAACAGTGGAACCATAAGCGCGCGACGCTACAGCACATCGTTCGGGAGAAGGAAGTTCGAATTAGTAGCCCAACGACGCGGTCCACGTTGCGACACGCTCACCTTTTAACCTTGCCGTATCATTTGCACGGTGAACGGGTCCCCCCCAACGGGGTACTGCACCGTTGAATCATGCTTCTCATAGTTCACTACGCCCGATAGTCATCGGGGAGCATGTTCAAGTTGTGCGAAAAATAAATGTAGAAGAACGTTCGACACGTGTTCCTTTTATCGACCATCGTCGACACTGGACGATTGAAAACGATCCTAACAGAGAGGTCAGAGGATGTGGGATTTTAATTTGACCTTGTTGAAAGTATAGGGGTCTTAACGGGAAATTGAGTCACATAACAACATTTCGGAAAAGAGTATTCGTTAAATACTGCTCAAATGTTTTAGCAAATGCAACCTCGGATCCTCACGGGGCATACCCCGCGGTAGTGGGGATAATTCCGCGACGTTTATCGTCCAGACCTTGACGACATATATAGAGAAATCACTGTACTCTGAACTGGGACACCGTACTAGTTGTTTTTCCGATTGTCGGGGTACTTCAGAAAACCAAAAATGGTTTTCCAACGAGTTCTAGGCAGACTTTCGACAATAATATCTTTCGCTTCTAGTAGTACTACTCTATTGTTTCCATATTTTTGCGATCCCCCATTGTGCGCGCGCGATTATAGCAGATTTCCGCGAGATCGTGGGACAGGTTATTCGCGAAAGGAACCATGTGTATACGATAAATCGAGAGCCGTATGAGGCCCCCTTTAAGGACTACCGCTTTCTAGCATTTCGCTCTTATTGAAATGTTACACTAGCTCTGCTGGGCTGCTGCCGTCCTCGATATCCGTTTCTTGTCTGGTATCGATTTTTTCGAGTCGATAGTAGGCCGAGAGAAAGAGTTGCAAATCTCTGTCGATAGAAGAAGGGAATGCAATCTCGGGATCGACGATTTTCCGGTAAAAGGAAGCAATTGGTCACGGTGTCGCGGCCGTGAAAGCAGTATCGTCGATAAATAGATCGAAACGACTCGCTCGGTCGGGTTCTTCCGAATCGATTCGACTATTGTTCGATCCATTATCCTCTTTCCTCGAAATGTACTCCTTCGTACCGTAGAATCGTCCTCAAGGGTTTCATCAACCCCTTGCCTCATAATTGGATGTTTATGGAAAATAAAAATTGTCCATCAATTATCAGATACAGGAGGCACGTGGATTTCTTCTTTTAATAATTTTATTCAGCTGGAAACGACAATACTTACACTGTTTTTTTTTATTCCATCTAGTCATTTTCATGATAAATGCAACAAAATCTACTGGAAAAGGGAAAGATTAAATACAAAATAGGAAAACCATTCGAATACTTTAAAAGGCATTCTTATTTTCAACTCGTTACAATTGTTAAGAGAAATTAATTGCCTAGCTCCTGGATTCTACAATTGATACAGTTTCGATTCGAGAAAAATGGACTCTTATGGCGATATGTGAAACGAATCAAATTTTAGTAAGTTTCAATGAAAATGGACAGAAATAATTTAATAGTCTTTTTTAAGAAAAAGATCATTTCCAGAATGGTTAAGCGATTCTTAAACAATTTTTCAATGGCCACATTTCATTCCTGAAATAACAACCCATCCCGAGTAACACTGTCTAATTCAAAATCTAATTTGTTTACGAGTTGACGGTCAGCGAAGAAATTGTCGAGCTTCTTTGGCGACGGGGCATAGAGTCATTGAAAATTCCAGTGGCACAAGTGTCAAGAGGAATTTAGCTGCCTCGGAAATCATGCCAGTCGAAGACAGTTGGTTGTCGGCACCCCTAAATAAGTCATTGACGGTGCAAACCCGTTCCGATCTTATCGGGCCGTGTTACAAACTGAAAACCCGCGTGTTCGGGAGCGTGTAGGAATCATGACGCCGGCGTACAAACAAATTACACCGACGGAAGCGGGAGATCATCGAGCGGATAACAACGAGCAAAAGACAATTCCACCGACGATCCTCCGGGCCAATTAGCGTTAATTGAGCACCCGTTAAAGCGATTACTGGTCCACATTAAATTTCGTCCGTACGTATTCACGCGGGACTCCAGACTCGGCTGTTCGATCTTCTAACTGAACAGCGACGTCCATGAGCAATAAGTCTCATTATCTTACAATCGATCAAACATCGAAAATATATTATCTCCAAAATGTAATCTCCTGTAGTAATCTCCTGCTGTAATCCCCAAAATTCCCAAAAGTAAGGCTATATTCCTGATTTTTTGAAACATATAACGCAACACGTATCATTAAAAATTTGTGTTACGCTTTCAAAGTGTTCCGAGAATAATCCCTGAAAATTTCATTAAGAAATTGCGAAAAATGAAGGAGACACAGCAATTTCTAACGACCCAGTAACAATTTCCACTTAGAATCAAGAAGAATCTTAAAAGGTACTTTGTTTATCAACGAAATCGTTATTTGTTTGCAAACTATTTGAAAAATTTCAGTCGTCTGAAGAATGATAGTCATATGAAAAGTGTAACTTTCGTTTTAGAAATCGTGAATTATTTGATTTCGTGTTATAAGAAATTGTGGAAATTCTTTGATCGACGAGACCGGTAGCGTAAATTAATATATAAACGCGATACCGAAGCGAATGTATAGGCGCAGCGTTTTTCCTGCAGGTGTGTACAGTTTATGTTGCAGTGTAGGAGTCTTGAGTTTCGCGGACTTAGAAGCGGGGAACAGCTATACCTCGACCGCTTTCGCCTAGTTGCGTCAACAGGTGAATTAGCCGGCATCGAACCGGAAAGTTTGTTGAATTTTCCCCGGCGGATACTTAATCCGCTTATTAGAGAGGAAATCCCATTATTCCGAACTGGTGAATCATGGAGAAATACTCGGCGCCAATTGTGCTGGGAAAACGTGGTAATTCTGCGCAGAAACACAACGGTTTCACCTAGATCGCTCGCCTAACCGGTGTTACGTGTTTCGTTTTCGTCGCGAATGTGCTAAAACTTTTCTTTCTGTTCCAGTAAATTCAACAGCAGTTATTCAATGATTTACACAGTCTTCTTCCGACACCTGTGGACTTTCGATTTCGATATCAGAGTTCTTTCAACTAACTATTCGCACGCAAATAAATCGATCCAAACGTTCGTTCGCTTATCTCTGCGCGGTTGATATATCAAATTCCACAGGTTTGTCAATGAACGGTTATCAGCGGAAAAGCGTTACCAGCCAGAAACTCGATATCCAACTGCGTATTCGTCGTTCGTATGCCTCGAAGGATTGCGACAAATATTGCGCACGCGTCATGCATGGCAATACTAATAACAGGCTGGTGCGATCGACTAATCGATTCCGTCAGGAAACGAACCAATTGTCTTACGATTCAGCGAGCTTCTTTTCTGGTCGCGTTTCGTCATTCCGTGTCCTCCCATTGTTGCAAAATCGGTCGTGCAGTCTCTAGAAATTGCAAACTCGAACATTCGCGACAACTTTATGTTGGAAAATGTTTTTCGTTGAATAGTAATTCGATGCGGGCTATAAATATTCCTAGGAAAATGTTTCTGTATACAGCGATTTCTCTGTACAGGGTGCGGCGCAAATTAGTCCCCACGATTTTTTCAGCCCCTTCGGGTGGTCGGACAGAAAAGTGTTTCGTACCAAAGTTAATCAGTATATAACCGACAAGAAATTGCAATTTTTTAAATTAAAGAAAAATCGATTTTCAACAAAAAAATCAAGGTCGCTGTCATATCTTCTAATGGAACTGGCTATTTTTAATTTCATAATATTGTAGGCGACGTCGAAATGAATTCAACGACCTGCTATACGATGACTTCCAGATGACCTTGACAGAAAATATCGCCATTAATCAATTGCCAGAATATTTGAAATATTTCGACGGTGCATAATAGCAACGCCTCGCATTTAGAGGTAAACAAATGAACGTAAACATTGTGAATGCTCAGTACGCTAATAGTGAATTTGGTTTTTTGTGAGTTAAGTTCTGAAGCAACGTTCGGACGCCGAGGAGTGTAAACATAACACGGTTCGGGGTATGTCTCCCGGATGACACACGACGCTGGAAAGATCCGTATTGTTGATATGTGTCGAGTTTCACTGTACTTCCAAAACGAGGCCGTCGAACGAAAAAATGTCATCCCTTTTTCCCGATTTATTTACGCACGTAGAATCACTCCCTGCTCGCTCGTAGTACGATTTCCAGGCCACCCTGTGTTTACGGGGGAAATGAATGGGTTTCGTTCAGTTTCGGCAGTAGAAAGTGTAGCTAGAAGAGTGCTCCCTTAAGGGACAACGGCAACACGTGTTTACAAGCACAGCGAACAAGTTGGTTGTCCTGTTTTTGTCAGCACGAACAAAACTGACAATGAGTGTGAACACAATGACCGCTTTCACCGAAAACCGCGGCGCTCGAGCCCCGAGGACTGCTCTCTCGAGGTCTTTGCCCCTTCCTCGTCCCTTCCCCTTCGTTGTTCTTCCCCGTTCCCACTTCCTTCGAATATTGTGCTCGTAATTTCACCCTTCGCTCGTTCTGCAGAGATTTAGGGCCTTCCTTCTAGCAAGTTTCTTCATGAACGTTAGATTGTTTCGAATTAATTTTGAATTTGCGCGCGAGTGCGCAGAATGCACCCCCGGGAAGGATTCGCGTAGGAAAGTTGCCCGCTGTCAGCTCGGAAACCGTGAAACCGAACGGAGTGTTCACTTTTTAGGTGGGTATCGGCCACCGTGACGTCGGACTTAGAATCGACAAGTTCTCGTTCCAGCTGCGACCAACAGAAACGCTTTCCCTCAAGAAAGTAAACACCGCCTATCCTGTACCGTGACCCACGGTGAAATCGTTTCGACGCCGACCTGACACGACCCGGGGATAACCTATTTACCATAGGAATCTTCGGGTGCACCGTTATCATGCTTGAGATTCGCAATGTTGAAATTCTTCGGGTGCCAAATAGCAAGCGTCCGGAATCTGCGGACTGCGGATCTCGGGTCGTGCGAAGAATTTTTGATATGTGGGGAAATCGACTATACCTGAGGTGTTATTCGAGTAGGTTTGGGATATTAGAAAATCTAGGAAAATTGCAGGAATTAGAAAAAGAACCAATAGAAAATTGTAGAATCTCTGACGGAGATAGTAGAATCTACAAGAAAATTTTAAAGCCTGTAAAAAGAAACGGTAGGAGCTACAAAAAAATTCTAGAAAAAAACGTTTGTTGACATTTCGACGGTGTGCAGGGGAAGAGAAGCAACGGTGCGTTGCACAGTGCGGTATTTGGCCCGAAAAGCCGGAAAAAATTATGTAAGCGTTATATACAGGCTCAATGCCGTAATGTAGTAGGTCGTTGAATTCGTCTTAACATCAGCTATAACATTATGAAATCAAAACTATATCTTAACAGTTAAAAAATTAAATTGATTCTCACTTTTTATAAAAAGAAATTTTTTCCGAAAGTTAATCTTTTGTTCGAACTTTTTTTCCTCAGATTATTGGAATCCCTTGAAAAATTGTTGCGATTGTGGAGTATGTGCACCGAAAAGCTGGGAAAAGTATTTTTACACGTAACATATGTTAAAATGATGTAAATTACTATTTTAATACAAAATATGTAGATCATGAAATGTTTTAATAAGTAGACATGTATTTTAAGAATATCTTTAAATTATTACCATTAATTTGTGTACGTAGAACACTTCTAAACGCTAATACTAAATTAGCTATAAAACGTCAATCCGGACAAATCCGGAACCAAACTTTATTAGCTTGGAATCACAAATCTCTACCGAATATAATTAGACCAAAAAGACCATCGGGACTCACTCAGAACCATAATAAAATCGTTAATGAAGTCTTATAATTGTAAAGATAATTTCTGAATTATTGATCATATAAAAATATTAATAACTTTCTAAATAAGTATAATAAACAAAAGAAAACGGTTTGAAAGTGCAATCCATACTTACCTAAAAGATATCCATAATGCAAAAAATTACACAGCTTTTTTGAAGCACGTAAAAATCACTCATAAATGTACGATATGTTATAGCATGATTGGAAAGGCAATAGAAGTCTTTCTCGATTAAGTTTAGAGATTCATAAACTTACAAATGAATAAAAAAAAAAGTAGTACATTGTTCTCCGCACATCCAACAACTTCGAGCAATAAAAAAAATTAGAGTTTACGTTAAATTTTTGAAGTTGACTTTTTTCCGGCTCTTCGGGCCAAATACGCCACTGTGCGTCGTTAGGCATGCAAATGAGAGATCATTGCGAGAAAACAGGTGATAAAAATGCGAGCTCGTAAATGGAAGGTTACACCCAAGGCTGCGAAAACGCATACGTCCGTGCTCTCGATAAAGATTACGCGTTCTATATGCGTGACACACATTCCGTCGTTCGTCGTGGGCTCCCTTGCTCGGCGACGTTCCACCGTGCATCGGTGCATCGGTGCAACGTGTGCAGTACGCAGTCATGTGGATATGATAATGCACGAACTATAGATCATTCTAGAGAAATTATACGGAAATGTTCAGCATCGATTGCAAGGAATTCGAGCTTGCATAATAACTCTAATTTATTAAAAAAGTGTAGACTATGATCCTTATTATTGTTCACGACTGTTACGGGCTGTGTGACGAAGTACAGGCTTACATCCGCTAAATGATACGATTCTCGTTATTCTTCATGGATTAAACCTTAGATATCGTATTTCTATGCAAAATAAAAATTGCCTCCGTGGAGAAAGAAATAGTTCGGATAATGTCTCATCGAAACGAGAGGATGTTTCTGACAGATTCATCGATTAATTCCAGTCCAATTTACAACAGAAATATCTCCAACTCTGATTATACACAATACGGTCATTGTTCCGCTTATTGCCCACTCATTCTACTATTTTTAACGCGATATCTTATCGATGCTCGACTCAGCAGTACAGTAATCTATCTCGAATCTATTCGCCTCTAAACACGTCATTTGCCCGTGCAACTTTGCTGCGCGTAGCCCCTACAAACCGTTCCGATAGCAATCTCGCCCGAGATAGATATCGGATCGTGCAATAGATAGTGGAATTATCTTCGCAACAAGTTCCCGTTGAAACGCGCGATCTAACACTTGTTGATTTTAAAAATGATTTAGTCGTTCCACTGTTTCGAACGAGCAATCCATCGAACGCACTTGTCGATTTTAAAAATGATTTAGTCGCTCCGTTGGTCGGAACACGAGAGCAGAGAAAAGTTCGAAAGGATCTAGGCTCGGCTTGGACTGGCGGTATAGCAAGCTGGCTGGCGCCAAATAATTCAGAAGATAATTTCTATCGAGCGATATACGCGCGCCGCGTTTCTTACTGCTAACCCCGATACGGATTATTGACTTAATTCTCTGGGGACGTGAGCGAATTGCGTTTAACGAACTGCCTCGGCTGGATCCTATTAAAGCCGGCGGCTCTGCTCGCGACCAAATAACAAGCTTGCGACTCGAACAACGACGCCCGTTATTCATTGAGCCGGTTTAGAACAAAATTTTACCGTCCGTCTACAGGGCGAGGCACATAACTTGATCGCCTCGAATAACCTCTGAATTATGCGTTGTACAAAAAAAAATATTTCTACCGATGCTATACGGTATCAAGGGGAGGCGTTTAGGAGATTTAGACGTCAACTTTGATTTTTCAAATGGTAACGTATATTTTGTTTATGCACCGATCGATGCAGTTCTTTATCCTCTACAAAAAAGTGGTAGCACATGTACGTCGAAATATGATTAATTTAGCTGGTATTTCGATTCAAATATTCCTAGGAAATGTTTACAGTGATTTCTCTATATATGTCACCAAGGTCTGGACGATGATTGTTGCGGAATTATCTCCACTACGGGCCACGAAGCTCGAGAGGCCTCGCACGCGTGCAGGACCCATGTTGTTGACATATATCGAGAACTTGCGGTAGTAAATAATAAATATAGGATGGTCAAAGCCCGATGACCTTAAGAAAAATAAAACACGCTGATCCGTAATCCAAACAGGCGCGAGACATTTTCCAAACACGGTCTGAAGCCTCTGTGCGCGAGAATAAGTAATAAGAAGATGGTCCGCCCACAATGACCTTAAGAAAATATAACTCGAGGATCTGTCAATATAGTGCTCGCAAAGGCCAAGGCATTTTGTTGGAAGACAGAGGTAAAAGAAACGTCGACGACAAAGGAAGCGTGACCGATCGAACGATCCGCTTCATTAGAATATCTCCGCGTAAAAGCGGAAGGGCGGCGAGCTTCCGGCGCGAGAGAAGCCCCGGCACGTTCAACAGCAAGTCAAGCAAGTCAAGCATTTCTCCAGTCCCTGCGCCTCGTCCACCTACGACATGCGTCAACCAACCAATCCCGCCTAAGTCGACCATCTTCCAGCTCTTTCTCTTGCCAATCGACTGGGTGCAACGAACTCGACGTTTTTCTGACGCGGTTTCGCTATCGATCCCTCAAAAATAATATCTCCTAAAGCTACTTCAACAAACGAAATGATCGTAATTTTATATCTTCTCAGTGTCGCATCGCGTTACTGTCGCTCGTAATCTCGTCGATGTGTTAGCGAGGTTCGATTCGGGACTCGTTCTTGATTTCACTTGACCTGTCTGTTGTTACTATTATTCATAATTGTCTAGCATTAGTTTAAATTAGTCTACGGTGATTTTATTTATATACCTATTTCGATTTCCTTTTTTATATAGAATCCCCCCTTTTCCTTATCTAAATAAAATTCCTTAAAATTTTCTTAAAAAGTCTAAAATTCCTTATCGAAATAGTAAATTGTCAAAGTGGGAACACGCATTTAAACATAGTTGATACGGATAAATGTAGAATATGGATCCACAATTCTTTAAAAAATAAGAGAAAGAAAATATATAGAAAAATTCTGGGAACCAATTGTTCACAACAATATCCTCGAATTCATAAGAAGCTTCTGAAGATTACCTATGTTTAAAGATGGTAGAAACCTTGCGGGGCTTGAGGAAAGAGGATTAAGTTCCCCGAAAAAGGTGGACAGGGCAAAATGCTCAGGGTGCACGACGGCCATGATGCGGTGCTGATTCCAGTTACCCTCTTAGCAAGCTTATCGGTTAATGCCCGTTGTGTATACTCGGGAATACGTAGGTTGTACCAAGTCAGTGAACGTTCGTGGAGTTCTAGCTTCACTAGAAGCTAGTCCTCCTTCGAACTCCTCGCTAGATCGTTTATCAACGAGCACTTTTACCTGACTTCCTGTCTACTTGCTATCTTCCCTGGTTCTTAGATTCTTGGTCCTTGGTTACCTGTTTTCTCCTTGCTATCTGTGTTCCAACTTGTTTGCTTCGAGGTAGGTGTGCGATCTTTGATATTTCTCGGAGAGGTTTCTTGAGAAGAAAGTTCTGGGAAGAACTTGATACTCGACAGAAATTTGTTGAAATTTTTATGTTGGAATTTTTGTACGCTCTGAAATTTTTATATTGGGATTTCTATATCTATTGATATTTTTATATTGGAACTTTTGTACGCACTGAAATTTTTATATTGGGATTTTCATATTGTAGCTACATTTCACAAAACTGCTCCTAATAAATAAAGAATTCGCCGAGTAATTCCGAGATAATTTGAAAAAAATTGAAACAATACACATTCAATTTATAGACTTCACAAACAGAATCCATATTCTTTGAAAGGTTACTTAAACTGCATGATCGTGAACGGACACGTATCCGTGACGGGGTAGCAAACGTGTTGATTTATAATCGCTGATGGATAATGTGTTAAGAGGTGTTTTCATCGCTTGCACATGATTGATATCATTATCTCAAATTTTATTCTTGGTCCCGATAAAAATAATCTGATAAAATATTCGTACGATTTTCTACCTCCACCGATTCACTTGAAACTCGATAATTAAGCTCCCAGGGAACTCCTAATGAGCTCGAGAGATCCACCCCCACAATTTCCAATTAATTCTGGGGATATCAGCCGCGGACTAATAAGAGCGCCAGAGCGATAAGCCATTGTTTTCCTGGGAACGCGCTGTAAGTTATCGCCGGGTGATTGATCAATTTGACTGGCGCTTAATTGCGCATGAAACGGGGCTAACGTCAAATCGCTTGATCATAACAAATCTCGCGGGAAACTTCGCTCTCTCTCTCTCTCTCTCTCTCTCTCTCTCTCTCCCTGTCCTTTTCGCGCGATGCGACTCGACGAGAGACTAAGTAAGCCGGATACTTAATGCGAGACACTTATTCACAATGTGGTTGACCTATAATTCGCATGCGTCGAGCAGCAAGGAAAGAGAGACCGGTGTGCAAGACACGGTCCAATCATGTGCAATCAGGAGGGCCATCCGCGAAAGGAAGACTTTAATCGGCGGATGAAACGAGCCGCGCGTGGGCGGCGCCTGTGTGATCTTTGCCTTGGCCCTAGTCTTGTTTTTTTGCGAACGAAATTTTGCAAATGGCGAATATATTCCGCATTTATCAACAATATGAAAATATTTCAGTAAAAGTGACCTGAAAAATTGCGTTTTTTTCTTTTTTTTTTTTTGTTATTACGACGAAGAAGAAGTTCTCCACGGACAACCGCGATGTCGTCGAGGAAAGTTCGTGTTTCCGTGGGGACTCTTCGGATTCTACGGCAACGGCATGTGGCGAAGGTGTAGATTTACCTGAGGAAGCGGCTTAAGAGGCCAGGCGTCCGTCTGTTGCGGGTATTCGTAACGTGCGTTGCACCGATAGCCCCGGGGAACACGATATATAGGATTATGTCGTGTGTTACAAGCATATTCGTCGCGATATACGTCGCAGAAACCGGATACGCGTGCGGGCGCGTGGTACGCATCTTCTTGTTCACCGAGAGCGAGCCACCGCATGTATTTACTCGCCTATTCGCACTGGAAACGCGAATGAAATTAATGTTATGCTAGTTTTCGGTCATTCCACGATCGGAGGTCTAATAAGCTTGAAACTTAAAAATCGTGAATACGATTATTGGGAACTTTTATGCAACATAAAAATTATCTACATTAATTGCAAGGCACAGTAGCTGCATAGACATTTATTTCTATTTTAAATAATTTGAATAATGCAACAGTATATCTAGATTCTGTAACATAGTCTTGTCATAAATCCATAAAAACCGCAGATTATTGAACGAATTATTTCGGCATAAAAATGAGGTCCAGTATGGATTTTTCCACGGTGAAAATATTTTTTTTATACTGAAGATCATGGGGGATTATTCGCATAAGGGTTAGTATAAACCGTAGAGGGTTGAAGAGAAGGGAAGACTGCTTGTTCCTCATCCGAAGCGAATTATTTCGGCCGCAGGGGCAAGATTTGATCTTTGGGAAGCAGTAAATCAAACGAGACATTGGGGCTTGATGTTTATTTAGCATAACGGAGATCCGCACTATCAAAGAAACGCTGTAAACATGGCGGCGTGGCGTGTTTCCGCTGGCAACAGCGCGCGAGCTGGTTGTTTATCGAAATGACCCGTTCTGCATGCAGGTAACAAGATAAGATTAGCTTCCAGCGAATACTATTAGGCTGCTCTAATTAAGTATGGCCTGGCCCGCGAAAAATTGTTTTAATTGTCGACTAATTGCGCGCGAATTTCGAACCCGTTGGATTTTTATTTTATTCAGAATTTAAATCCTAGGACGATCATAGGTAGCTTGTGTTTCGAATTTTGAGATTACAATTGTAAAACCTCTGGTCACATGATCGTACGCGTACAATCTGATTTTTTGTAAATGGTCCGATTAGAATTCCATCGTGGCGAATACTATAGATAGAATTGTTTTTCTTCAATTCCGTTAGAAGATAGATTAAGCGATCTACAAAATGTTTGTGCATACAAATATTCGCGATAAAAATGGCGCCGCACTAAATTCGGCTATCTCTGAGTCTACAACGACCCACGAGACTGATTAGGCATATCAACGACGGTCAAGGTCAAGGATTATCTGCGTCGACATGCTCTTCACTATCGATAAGAGCTTTTTCGTTATCCGATCAAAATTGATCTTGTGCATTAGTACGAAGATTCTCAGCAATGTTCATTCATCCCCTATTTAGAGAACCATTTTTCGATCATTAAGAATTACAGACGCTGTGCTTTAACATTAAATTTATTCAGCTTTGTAGGCTTTTCAGAAATGATTAAGGGCTAATGACTAAAATTTATTTACCGGGAATTTTTTAATAGGTTTCCTATGATCAATGGTCGAGGATTTCTCGATACAGTGTTCGAAAGCGTCAACAATTCCATTCTTTACGTTTAATAAATTATTGAAATTTTTTAAAAGAAAATTAGCGTGCCTCTGTTGCATATAGTTCTAAAAAAAGATTTTATGTTTGAACAGATGATTTATTGACTCTCCGTTTCGATCAACAGGTTTCTTGCCCGCGGTCGGTGTATTATTCATAGGAGAAATACACTTGGTCGTGTGAAAACACAAATCCACGGGCCTCGGCATGTGTTCGCGCTAGCATAAACAGTTTCCGCGGAAGTTTCGCTCAAGACAGCGAGCAGACGCACGCGGAAGCGATTCGATGGTCAATTTGATGTGCCAGGGTGTTGCGAAACTGGAGCAGCGGTGTATTTTCAAAAATCTTTCCCACCTGTAGAACACTACGTTCAAGATCGACTTGTAATTTCTCACCAAAATGAGCAGACGTAATACACAAAACAGTGTATTTAAACAAACTTTGAACATACTTTTAACATATTAAACTGATTTAAAAAAGAATTTCAGAAAGAATTAAGAAAGAGGGAGAGAGATTAGATTTAAGAAAGATTTGTTAGATTCAAGACGAAAGTTTTATTATAAATTTTTAAACCCATTTTAAATTCATTTTTATTATAAACGCATAAAATCCGCTGTCTTGGGTACACATGGCCAACAATTTTGATCGATACCGTATCATCGTAACACAAGAAGGGCTCTCGTGAGAGCGTAAAGTGTGAAAAGTTTCACAGTGTACGAACAACCAGTACCATTTTATTCGACCGAAGAACTTATCGAGAGGCTTCATATCTTATTCACGTAAAAAGCTAACCGTCCTCTTTAATAGCCATTAAAATTGTGGTTAACAACTCTGACCTTCCACATGTGCTCGACTTTTTCCGTACGGAGGGCAGTTCGGATTTTGAGAGCTCGTTGAAATTCCTCCGGCGATTAAACCCGGGACGATAGCGATCTGAATGGGGTCATTTGTTCGACGACGCCGAGCAAGAGGCTAGAGCAACAGCAGGGATCTGGGCTAAGAAGTTGGCTCCATTCGCAGTGGGATGCACGAATACAAGCACGCCTAGTGCCAACCAGTCCAGATGTTCCCTATTTTTGGCCCGGGCCCGACGTAAATAGCGCAAACGTCGATCCGAAGAACTAATTCGAGGAGAACGTTGAACTTTCCTAGCTGCTAGAAGCCTCCGTGACGGACTGCCGATCGTCATCGCGCCATTACCGGTCATCCTCGATGATTCAATGCACGCTTATCAAGCTGCTACACCCCGAAGCTGTTCGGGAACCGATACCCGATCGATTCGAGCGAACGAATCCACGATCGAGGCTAGATCTCGAAGATTGGCGACAGAAATATTTTGTCTTATAAGAACCTAAATGGTTCTAATTTTTCTAATTTTTTCGCCACGGTGCATCCCATCAAAAAATCTGAAAAAATTCATGAACAATACTTACGCCTATACAGTGGTATTGTAAAAATATAAATGACTTCCTTATTCAACTTCAACATGAAATCGGTATTTTTTCGAGTTTTTTGATTTTTTGTAACTAGGATTTCCTCCCTAAAAATCTAAATTAATTGCATAATATGTGTCTGGATGTGTGGTGTCTGTTCAATTTTTTCCGAATTTTTGCATATCACTAAATAGGGAAAATAGGTTATAATCTGGTCCAAGGGCATTTTTATCATCTTATCCGGTTATAAACTTTGGATTATTTGTCGGAGTTGTTTTTCGGTGTTATGTTAAATGTATAACTGAAACGACGAACGAGCATTCCAGCACCGGAAGTGCCACGGCGCCATCAGACTTTGTATTCAAGCCACTCGGGACATTAACTCGAAAACAGACAGCAATAAAATGGTGCCTTCGAGTTGGCTGTTTAACATTCCCCCCTAGAAACGTTTACCTTGAGCTAGGGGACGCTGAAATTTCACTGACTAGGGTTATTTATATCTCGACAAACGGCAAAGATTCTGTATTCTTTTTTATTTTACGTAAAGACAATGAAATTCCTTTTATACTCATAGCATGATGTTTGGAGAATTTAGTTTTTCTACGATAGCAATTTTTTTATATTTTACATTACATTTAATGCAATACTGTAACTGTGAATGCTGATAAGGGGCGTATTAAAAAGTTCAAAATTGAGGATTAAAAACACCTAGTAATATGCAGAACTTAGCTCCAAGGGTAAGTGCTGTTTCCGCCCGTCAGATACAAACGGAGCCCAATAAAAAAAAAAATGTGACAAATATTTCTATGCTAGTGGTATCCCACCAGAGTTACGCAAAGGTTTCCCTGTCCCTCAGCGAGCAAAGTGGTTCAAAGCGAGCGATAGCGAATGGTGGTAACAAACTGAAACCCGTCGCGCGATAAATGGTAACGCGCGCTCGGTGCGCCTCGATTGTCGCTTAATTGGCCCCGCTTAGCCTTGAATCGAACGATCGTGTCGCGGTCGGCCAGCAAGAGGGACACGCTTGGAAAGCGCAATCCCGTTTTCCTTTTGTCGTTACAGTTTCGACTCGTTCGGCGGACAATAATAACTGTCGGGAACGTGTACGTACGCTTGTCATTGTTTCGCTCGTCGAGAGAGGACCACTCGAGGTTTAAATCGTGCCGCGCGCGCACACACACACACACCAACTCGAAGCGTCCCTCTTTTCTAGAGCACTCTCTTTCGAACGCTCTCCAAACGCCGTGACAGAGGCTTTCGAGAACACGCGATAAAAAGAACAAATAACGAGACGATGGGGCAACCGAATGATCGTGCATCGTTTCAGGAACGTGTGAACCGATGCAACCAGTTGCCACATCGGTCCGGGATCGTCACGATTCGAGATTGTTGGCTTCTGAAACGAATTTAGAAGCATCACATCGAACGGTCCCGGAGAATTCGACTGATTTCATTAACCTGTTAATTGTTTTGCTCCTTTCTAACCTTCAGCACTCGCTTCCATTGTAATGAATAGCAAATTTTTTTCCTGCATGACGAGCAAACTCGTCATTAGACGTAAACATCTCTTCACAACTAGTATACTCGACAAAAAGAGTTAAAAGATCAGTGAAACCGAATGAACGGTCAGTCAATGTATAGTCAACATATACTTGTGCATACAGAAAGCACATAACGCCTAGAACACTATATTGCTCATTTTTGTATTGATACTTTAAATTCACTTGAAACTTGACATGTATAATCTCGAGAGTCATACCAATTTATAATGTTAATAATATTTCTGTAAGTATTGTATAGTATAGTAATTATAATAAATAAAGTATTTCATGGTAAGTGTTCAAATACTTTCGTGAGTCACTGTAAATATAGAATTTTCGGAATATAAATATCCAAATTATCCGATCGGTAGGGTTACTCTGTTAACCTTAGTGCTCGGTTTCCGACGAAATATCTTAGTTAATTATTTTTACTATGGTCTGGTAAGGGTGGGAAGTTTCTGTGCCGTTTCCAAAGAACAGGAACCATGGGTCGCGAGGCTTACGACATTCATTGACCTTTCCGGCGCAACCGGTACGGGAGGCAATCGTCGCGACGCTTGAACGGGGACATGTTATTACTGAAAAAAAGTCCGTATGTACGCAAGAGTAGTCGCTCGCACGGCCGTCCATAGAACGACCTGTCGATTCTTTTCCGTCTGAGCCAGCAGACGCGTATCGTGTTCCTTGTTCGCTCGTCGATCGTGTGTGCGAGAAAATACGAAAATCGTGTTTCGTCATCCTCGTCGCCGACTATGAAGTTGATTCACGGTTTCGTAAACCGCGCCTTCTCGTACAGGCTGCTCCGAACAGTCCGAGCTGAACCGTGCTCTCGAACAACAAATAAAAACTATCCTCCGCAACTCCGACCGACTGCACCTCAATTGCAACATACCGTCATTGTTATTTTCGACGATTATTTGCGTTCGTCGCGCTACCGATAGAAGAATATTCTGATGATTCATCTGCTTTTTTCTCGAGACTTATTTACTACGTTTACTCTGTCATCTTCCTCGGAGATCTCGCACACGTTCACGTAATCTTCGAGATCTCGAACATTATGATTTCCAAACAAATACTGAATGTATCATTTCTAATTTTGTTCTCCCTCTTCAAAAGTGAAAAATCGATTCACGGATAAGAAATTGTCTTGCCGAATGTAATTCGCAAAATGCACAAAAATTGTCTGGAGACGTTGAGGGTAGGTCGAATAAGGTGTGTACAAATTTGTCCAGCGTAATGACGAGTATTTAGATGTAATGGCACGGTCGACACATCCGCCAGGCGTGAAAAAATACAAGGTTCGACGCCGGGAGCGCGCGAGGTCAACCGACTAATGGCATTTTAATGCAATCTCAGCAGAGAATTTCCCGGAGAATTCCATGCCCGCAATGATCCCGTGCAGTTCGTAATGCAAGCAGTCGTCGCCGTCGGAGAAAATGTTTACGGCTGGCTCCGTGGGACGGCCGATAAAAGAGGAATAAAAATGAAGAAGATGCAGCCGGCGCCTCGTTACGTAGCTCCCAGATGTGTTCAACATCTGTGGAACTTCAACATTGCCACCACGTTTCCCTGGAGAACGCCCTCGTTCATCGTTTACGGTAAATCTGAACCTCCACCCGTATTTCCCTTTACCTCTTTCAATGCTTCTTTAAATGAGTCAATTTAGCACGGTTTCGAACGAACAAATTCCAAATGATCCTCTTTTGATCTAAACGTACAGGTTCCAAGAATACGCATACAATAATGGACCCAGATCTACAAAATACATTTTTTAAACTTTCAATACAGACTCGTATAAAAAGGTTGCAAGAAGCAACTTCTAGTATTTTCTCTGCAGTCCAACCGATTACAATTTTTGTAAATTTTTTTTTTTCATATAGAGTAAGGGACCCAATTACTTTTAATTATTTTTAAAGCATAATGAACATTAAAAAGGAGATATATAACAAATATATATTAACTGCTGATGTTAATGAAAAAAATTGTTCCCTCTTTTTAAAAATAAGTATAATTAATATAGGTACAGTAATTTGGTTGCTTACCCTGGTAAACTAATCGTTCTGATTTCTCGAGAAAATCTAAGACGTACACTCCAATATTAAAAGAGTTATCGTCTTTTTGAGGGCGTCCGAATATTATTGCGAGTGACTGTAGGTTCCAAAAATATATGAAACAAATTCGATACGTGGGATTTGAACGTGTTCAGCAAAGTTTAATGGCGCGCAACACGTGTCTACCCTCTCCTGATAGTCGCCATGCGCGCCCATAAGGTTTCTGCGTTTTACGATAGATTGGTTCGATCGTGATCGATTGCGTAATTCGTTAATTGCCGTTTCATTCTTCCACTGTTATTTTCTTCATGCGACTGCAATTACCCGCTAAGGACATTTTCTTAATTAGTCGCGTATCACACGAAAAAAAAAACAAACAAAGCGATTATCGAACATGTTCAAATATTCGCACTTCTCGAAAGAATACAGTAATTAGAGGGTGGGGGGAGTGGACGTAAATAGAAACCAAATTTGGAGCCGTCGAATGATTTAGCCGACCGGATTCGTCGACTTTCGACCGAATAGTGTTCAAGGTCGTCTCTTCGAACACGTAGGAAAGACCCCTTCATCGTCCTTCGTGGTCCGAGAACGAGTGACCTTGAACATTATTGCGTTATGCGTCATTCGATTCGCGCCTCCTTTCAGGTAACAGAAAAAATAAAGGAGCTAATGCCTGAAAATTACCACACGAATGTAAAGAATCGAATTAGTGTCGCGGTTGTTACAAAAAAAAAATAATTGAATTGGTAGCTCGAGCGACGCTTGCACGAGTATAGAGTTTGCTGGAACCCGTTCGGTCGCTTACAATCGGCTTCAACTCGGTCAGTGTCAATCGGGACGCTTCTGTTGAGAATAGAAGCATTAGGGTTTCTAATGAGCGGCTCTGGACAATAAACTTCGCAATAATTTACTATAAGAACTAATATACTGTAATATCCTGAGCTTAAAACCGCACTCATTAATGTATCGTACACTTTAAGTGGTGTTACAGAATCGTAAAAATGACTCGATAATAAATAATGCAGTGCTCGAACAAATATTCAGTAAACGATAATTGTACGCAAGGTCGAGCGAAGGTCATTATATCATACCTCATTGGATTGGTCTTGACCACAGCTATTTAGATCGCGATAACAAGAATATAGACACCCACCTAGAAAATCTCAGATGACCTTGAAATCTCAAAAATGTGACCTTGAAAACAATTTGTTCTTCACCGTAATATCTAGCACTTTGAACCAGATAATCTTTTCCTCTAACATATTTTCCTATCGTAAAAAATAGGGGCGATATTCAAGGTGATCGAGTTATGTTGTTCATCCTTATACAGGGTGATCCAGAAATCGTGCAACCAGTAGAATTGAAATAGTGTACACAGAAATGAGTACAATCTATGTACAGGTTCTACATTCTATGAAGTATCCTATGTACGGCGAAACGTTAGAAAGAATATACATTAATGCACAACACGTTTTCGTGAAAGAGGCGTGCAAATACTTTCTCGACCCGATGTATATCCCTTCGCCGCGATGATTCGGCCACGTCAACGCGGTCAAGTGAACGGTTGCACTTGCCACGGTTGTTATTATTGTTACTGTCGCTAAATCGAAATGCCCCTTCTCCAGCGGAGCCGGTGCTTATGGCGGGTACAGTTCTCGTAAAAGTGCGCGTTCCTGCTGAAATAGAAAGTATCGCAAACGTATTCCGCGAAAACGAATCGGACGGTTGCATTTTACCTCTATAGCCGGAAGAGGGGAGGGGCGAACGCGAACGCGCGCCGGGAAAGGTTAACGACTTCGAAAAATTGGTGAAGCTAAGCGATCATACTCTCGGCGGTCCAATGACGGACAGGCACAGGAACACAAAGCGTGGCAAAGTCAGTAATTTTGTGCCGCGAACCCACCCATGCGAATTTGATAAAAATGTGTCTCTACAGATAAACTGACCCAACGTGACTTTACAAGATAATTCCATCTACGTATCAGCATTGATTAACATTTCTACGATTTCGGCGTACTCCAAACTGTGAGGGCACTAATTACTGTGCCTATATTCATTCTAATGAAAAAATTTAATGTCTTTTTTAATATTCACTATGCTTCACAAATAAGTGGAATTAATGTAGGCACAATAATTGGATATGCAACTGATGTAATACGTCATACAATACTTGGACGTTGAGTAATTTATTGAACACAGATAAACGTAATAATGTAAAAAATATTTTTAATATTGATATAGCAATTTTTAGTGGCGCCTCAGAGTCGTCACTCGAGTGCTAAAAGTTAATTTAATTTGTAGTTCGCGTGTACATACAGTTTTAGACGCTCGTATAACGCAACCACGCAATTTGATGACGATACAACAGCCCGCGCAAGAGGCATTGAAGTCGCCGAACATCGCTAATAAATGATAACGTCCATGGTGCGAGATTCACAGCTGTGACGTAAAACAGGAAGGTTCCAGACAAAGAAGAGGCAGAGAGCGGGATACTGGTCACCGCGAGGAGCCCAATAAAGAGCAGAGAGACCGACATATTACGATGGACATCGTAAGGAACGATAACTGGTTCGAGAGATCAACCATTCCGATATCGTCAGAAAGATACGCCACGCAGTATTGTCGAGACCGCATTAAACGTCCCGAGGTCCTTTTTTGTAAGCTCTCGTGAATTTACAGACAACCCGTCAACTTTCGACCACACCAAAGCGGACTTTATCTGACGCACGGACCTCGCAATCATGCCAAAATGAATTCTCGCAAAACGAAAAAAAAAATATTGAAGAAACAGTGTTAACATTTGTTCATTAGGTTTAGGAGTACTCCAAAAAATCGGTTCCTCGACCTCAAGATTATTCTCGCTACGTACGAAAACAAATCTTTTAACGTAAATCGTTTGTTATGTAATATAGATTTTCTTTTTCTTGGGGGGAATTACGAAGCAGTTTCTTTTTCGAAGGAGAATACTTTAAATACGCTCATATTTATAATAAACATGTCCATCCGCGCTCCGATAACTTCGTCCATCTTGTCCTCTCGAATAATAAATCGGGATCTAATGTGCAATTGCAGAGGGAACTAAAGAGTGAATATTGCGTGAACGCAGGGTCCGATTTTCGTCCTGAACAGTCATAAACGCGAACTCACAGTGGTCCGTCACGTTTCGCTGGCGAGAGGACTCGAGATAGGAGAGTCCGAGAGAAGGAGAGAGAGGGAGAGAAGAGAGAGAGAGAGAAGCATCTCGTAAGAGAACGCGTTCCAGGGTGCAACAAGTAGAATCGAGAAAAGACTCACTGAACTCGTTGTCGGCGACGCCGGGCTCGAGCATGTATAACGCGATCAGCAACAGGACGCAAGGCCATCCTCGGACAGCTCCGTCACAGCCGCGGTTAAAGCACCACCGTTCACACGCCATATTTACGTATAGCTGTTGGAACAACTCTCGTGGCCACGGGATACAGGAATCCGTTGGTATCGGCGTGCCTGTCTCGCGCACGACTAGCGATGACGGAAAGGATGATGAACGGAAATAAGAGGGGAGGGTTCTCTCTCGATAGAGAAACGCAGATCAACGACGCAGACAGACGGCGACGGCTGCACACAGATTGTCAAAAGAGAGAACGATGCGCTACGACGGGATCGTCGTCGAAAAAACGAGTAGTCTCTTTCACCGACGGTTCCTCACAAAAAAAAAAAAAGAAAATAGAAAAAGAAACGTCACCCGTGGATATGTCGAGAGAAAGAGAGAATGGTATTCGCGATACACGCGACCGATTTTCCAGTTCGATTCCGGGCGACACAAGCCACGAACTGCACCGCGAGAAGGCGGAGGACTTTGTTCGGTTTGTACTCCGAAACGCGTTTTAAACCGGTACCGGGCGGACGAGAACGACGACAACGATCGCTTGCGGCGGGAACGGCATGTTGGCTCTCACTGGCTCATCGCCCCCGTCGTGTTGTTCCTCGGCCGCTCTCTTGGGGGAGTTTCCGTTACGTTATCTAGATAATCGACGGAGGAATCTAGAGGCGCGAGATACCGGCCGAGCCAATCGGATCGTTGTTGAAACAAAACGCTGGGCGCTGCTCGTCGACTCGTATAGCCCTACTCCGGGATACGAAGATTATTATTCCGCGATTCATAGAACACGTTTCCCTTTATCGCGTTCGCCAGAAAGAAGTAAACGCGCCGGGGCAGGTCCTTCGAGGCCGATCGGATATCTTCGGACGCGATCGGCAAGATTGGATCCTCCGATAAAAGATGATTTCATCGTACCTTTCTCTCATTTCTAATGAACCTATTGAACATATTTCGATTGAAAATAAATTTCTACTTTGTTCCAATTTGTTGGACTTCGGCGTATGCAATTTTTATTTTACATAAAGATCCGCTGTCTATCTATTCGATAAAATGTATGTGAACTGGGAGGGCAGCGTTCTCAGGACACACACTTTAATGTAACAATAAGAATAATAATGATTAAATAAGGTACATTATGAATAAGAAAATCCTATTTCAAGCAAGTCTTTAATAATATTTCTTCTGCTTTTGTCATAAAGTATAATTATGGTTAGCAACCGATTTTATATCTCTGTATGGCGGGTTGCATACTTTGAGGCGCGACCTGCTCCAGAGGTATGCGATTAATCCTTTGCATTACAATTTATTTGTTAGCTACGCGCTATTAGAATTTTTATATATATTTAAATCAAATCTGCCGAAAATTGTATAATATCATTTTCATTCTTTATTTTTTTTTGTCGAGTATAAATTATTAATGGAAACGGTACGCCAATGTCTGGCAAACGCATGAAAAATGAATACAATATATTTGAACCTAATTAATATTTGAGCTGTCAGTACAAGATTCATAAATAATTGAGAATTTTATTTATCGCCGATAAAAAAGACCCCTATATTTACCAAAGACGATAAGGGACGAATATGCAACTTTTTAGCTACACTTCTTCGTCGAATTGTTCTAATTTCGAGAAATCGTAATTCGTCAAAGATGAACAAGACGTTCCGGAAAAAATTGATTCCTCCAGAATATACGACTCGCTTGGCGAAACAGGAAGAACTTTAATTTGACCAAAATCTGAATGGGTTGTTAGATTGCTGAACACTAGGTGTTGATCGAATATTGTCTGTAAAAAAAGATCTTTAATATAAAGATCTTTACTATATAAATAATTATTTTAAATATAATTACTGTAAAGTGGACTGTATCCATGAACGTTCTGTGATTATTTTCGCTCGTCTTGCGTGGAAAATTCAGAGCCGTGTAGACTTGTTGTATTTGCTCAGTCTTTTTCTTTATCATATATTCTTGATTCGTTGCCCTGTATACATAGTCTAATTCATCGAGCGCATTCAGCGATAAAATAAGCTTGGAATCTCGAATCCTAGCATATTCATCTTTCTCTTCTATGCTCTCCTCTCTTTTCGCAGAATTTAATATATTCTTATGCCTTTTTTTCAGTAATATTCCCCACAAATAATATCTTTGTGTCATTAAAAATATTGCCTGGCCATCCATACCAAGCGGGGTAATGCCAATCTGCTCAAAATACCTTTCAAGCTCTGTCCACACTTGACCTAACTTCAGATTAAAATACAGATCCATGCCAGACACTGTGATCTGAAAAGTGATTTCAATTATACTACAACAAAATCATAACAGTCAACCAATATGCTCACTCTATCTTCCACTGGAAGGTCGTAGTATAATATTTTATAGTGCTGTTTTGCCATGTTGTATTTCTCGTTGTCTCTCTCAATGATCTTTCTAATACTGTATATCTTTGCCCTAACTGAACCAATCATGTCGATCATTGCTGGACTAATGTGTCCACAAAGTTTTGTTTGGAAAGTCTCCAACCACTGTTTCTTGCTCATTGCAGGGAACTCTTCATCTGATGTACAGCAAATTATTTTTTAATTATTAGACAAACCTAGTTTTCTTAAGAAAATCTTATTTTCGCAATTTGCCTTTCACTGCTCCATTGGGACACCTTGTAAATTCAAGCTTAATTTCTTCGCTCCTCCAAATCCTTGCTAACAGAGACATTAATGTTGTCTTTTTGTTAATGCCTCTCCAAGTGCATAAATAAGACCCGCAAAAATAATTGTCACACATGTCTGTTAGTACCGCGAGAAACAGACGTTGAGATGTGTATGGGACTACCTCAATAATGTCCAGAATAACATATACTGCTCCAGTTTCAACAAACTTCTTCAAATTCGGGGGACACCATACTATACACTCCCAAATGTATGAACCTAATGCTAATAAAAGGCTACCAAAATTCTTTACATCATAACTCACAAGAATGCTGCAACTGACACACCTGTGTTGGTTGAGTTAAAATAAACTCACCGTTGATCTATTTGAATTTCTTTATCTTTCTGGTACAGACACTGGAAAATCAGTTCCATAATAAATGCTATACTTTGATCTCCGAACATTTCCTGGTGAAAGATTTGCTTTTTCAAAAGCCTCTCGATTGAGATTAACACCAGTGTAAGAATTCTTTGTTCTTTCATTGTAAGTTTGCAAGAAGTTAAAATATAGTTAATCAATTCTGCAAAATAAAATCATTATATGTTAGCAATAATGAATGAATGTAGTAATTTATAAATTGGGAGCTAACTGATCAATGTTACTGTAATCCCATGCTCTCTGAAGTTCTGAAGTAGCAAAGTATTATCACTTAAGGTAATTGAACAGATTGCTTTTATGCAATGTATTATAATGTCCGCATCGAACTTCGTAGACAAACACCAGTCTAATAGCAATAGCAATCTATAAGAGTGTAATTACTTTATACGAACATCTAAAATTTGTATCTGTTGTTTATTAAATTCTAAGTACCTAATGGTACCATTATATGCTACAAAATCTTTTGGCATTTTTGGTGCCAGCACAGACAACGTTTTAATAGCGTATGTCCACAGGTTCCAATATTGAGATGTAGTCCAAGTAATTTGTGATTGTTCGATGTTTGGATTAACAAGTTGAAGTACCGTCCGCATCAATTTTCTGTACACCATTATCTACTTGAAAAGAATACCAAAGAACAACAATATCATCTATAATCCAAAAAAACAGAAACCAACAAAATAATTACAGAAATGCATGCATCAATTTGAGATAGGTGAATAGCAATCAACAACAAGACTTTTTGGAAGAATAAGTCTTCATTGGTTCTGCCGAATGTTATTGTTTCTGAAAATACTCTGACAGAGCCAGTCTCAACTCCTACCAAGAACTTAATCACTTTGTCTGCTATACCGCTGCTAACAAAGTTCCAAGTGGGAAAGGTGATTAAAATTGAAAGAATAATAGCTGCGATTTCGTTTCTGATTTTTATGCTAATACTCTTGGATTGGCTGTAGAATATTTGTCTCTCGAATGTGTAGGACAAACCCCTGTGTGATTTCGATTAGTCATAAATTATCGTTTCATTTTTTAGGTGTTCGTTGTTTACCATAG
Source organism: Halictus ligatus (assembly GCA_028454255.1). Lineage (NCBI taxonomy): Eukaryota > Metazoa > Arthropoda > Insecta > Hymenoptera > Halictidae > Halictus > Halictus ligatus. The sequence goes on along the minus strand of CM052132.1, from coordinate 6,554,340 downwards.
TGCACAGTGTGCACATAAAGTTGTCTTCAAATTGGGCACATCGATAGGGGGAAGAATGGATTTCATCAGACTCCATAGTGTGTTCATTATTAAAATGGTTGTGTCCTCCGGGTATTCGGTACCCATTAGTAATGAATCTGGTGGCCGTGTGCAGCGTAATTGAGTAGCATAAGGAAGATCCATTCTGACCAATATTATATTAAGCACTCCAACTTCTAACATCTTGTGAGCTGTGTTAAATATTTTAGAGAATCCTTACTTTTGTTCCAAATATACAGGATGGAAGATTTAGAGCAGGCCACCTTGATATCTTGAGGTTAACCCTGTTTTAAATGCTTCCCTCTGTATATTGCATTACTTACAGCATGTGTACGAAATAGAAGAAAGCAAAAAGACCAATTCTAAGATCTTTTGATACATCTCTGGGAGAGAGCTTTCTAACGACTTCACTACCATTTTTGGCAGCTCTGACTTTTCTATAAGTGCAAGGCAATCTTTAATTTTAATTGCTGCAACGTTCGAGCTGTCTATGTTGAATAATAAAGAATAGATGGCTTTGTGAATCTTCAATACTTGTTCTTTGGATGGTAAAACAACAAGAAGTTTCCCTAACAATGTGAAGTACTGTTCCATTTTATCGTTATTTGTTAGAATATCAGAAGACTTTTCTAACATAGGAGGTAGACTGCAAAGTTTCAACATTTTATCGAGGAGTGGCTTGTATTGTTCCACAGAATGAACATATTGAACCAAAAATTCAAATATCCTCATTATTTTAGGCAAATCTTTAACTTTCTAATTATAATTTTAAGGAAGTTCTTATAAATGATTAAAAAATTCGATTAAATCAATCACGATTTTTTATGATTGGCGAGCAATGATCAAATTAAAAAACTTGATATAATACTAGAATAAAACATATACAGAGTATCCCATAGAAGTGCCACTAAATATCGTTGACTTTGAAATCACGGAAACTGTGACCTTGAGAACATTTCTTACAGTTCTCAAGTAAACGAGGATACTCGGTACATTTGAACCAAAAAATTGATGTTTCATCCTTCAAAGGATACATAACCACGATTTTTTATTCCATGCAAATATTCATGCAAGAGCCTGCAAATTCGCGGCGCACTGTCCTTCGTCACAGGATCAGATATAAGCTCGTCTAATTTGTTCAAAGTATAATTCGGGTCGACCTCCGATTGTTTAATAAAATCGAATAGATTCGCCGGTATTTTATCGGTCTTAGGACACTCGCGAATGACATTTGGACAGTTAAATTCCTTCCAAACATCTGTGACATCGAATTTATCATGAACTCCGCTCTCGGATTCTTTTTCTTCAATATCCATGTCAGATCTTTTTAAACAATATTCAGAAATGCTCGAAGAATGTATATCATCGTGCACTGTGTCACCTAATGTCACATTTGGCGAACAAAACAATAGTCATCGCCAAGACAATCAAACAACAGCGATCGTTCGCACATACCGATCGAATAATAAATAAAATTCTTACCTTCATTTCACTGGACGTGTCATACATAATTCAACACAAAAACTTGATTACAATTACTGCAATAATTCAACCTCTCTAAAATCATATTAAAATGTGGCGGACAAATTGCGAAGGAAATTGTTCGCTAACCTGGTGGTGCCACCTGCGGTAGAGTATTGCAAATTTAATCACAGGTGGCGCTGAAATTGAAAGTAGCGCCGACTCGGTATTACCGTCATTTAATTCAAAATTTTTCTGTCGAAAACACATTTTATATTCCATTTCACAGCGCGAATATTTGTCAAAAATTTGGTAGAATCAAACGGGAATAAATTGTAAGAGATATTGTGTCGTTTGTACGCATACGTGACTGAAATTATCGTCTATAAAAGGTCGACTAGTATGGATTCTTACATACACACGACTGTTTAAACGTGTTTGTAGTTCTTGCACGTGCAGGAGAGAGTTTGCAACAGTCGCCGACGCTACCGATGGCAGCAAGCTGCGTGCCTGTGTTCCTCGATTTTCTTCGATTTTTAACCGTATGTGTTCGACTTTCATTTTTATCACTGAAGATTATTATTGATAATAGACTTCTCAGTGAGTAGCGATTAGTGATCATATTAACGGTTCCGCAAAACATGTTCGATTTTTGTATGCAACCGAAAGTACTTTTAAGTTTTCGATCTTTTATCGGTGTCGCAGAAAAAGGAATTAAACGTGACAATTGTATCTCGTAATCGATACTAGAATTATCTTACGACAGGGTAGCGTGTTTAACGGTAATTATTGTGGAACGTTTTTGCGCCCAGTGCATAGAAAGCAGTTCATTAGTCGTGCTCGATTAAGGTGCACTTTCGAAATAATTCTCCACTGATTTATTTAACGATACAAGAATAATTTGAATGTATTATGAACTGCAAACATGGATTGTAAGTTTAATGTCTTAGGATGCTCTGGCATCGCAACGTCTCCTTGCAACCAGCCTTCACAATAATAATTAATTCACACTAATAATTAAATTAATACGAATAATTAATTTATTTTAATTGATGAACAATTTGAAATTCGTAAGAAGAAAGTTTCTAAAACTCGAGATAGTTTTAGAGGGCACCACAGCTTAATGAGAGAGTACCAGACACATTAGATTAGATTCATAGCTAGCAGTAATAAACGATTGAAAGCTTTTACATTAATGTAGTACCGGTTCACGTGATCGTTTTTTAATTAATTCTAAACTTTTTGCCTTTCAATTGTCTTCGAGCCTAACGGAAACAATGAATATCATTGTTTGTAACAAACATTGTTTGTCTGAACGTTTATATTGTTCACGCACCACCACTTTCTTGGTCTGACAATTTGAACTGCATTCCTCTCCTTTATCTTCTCCTTTTAGGAGATTATTCGAGACAGCGAAATTTCAATGATTGTAACCGTTTTGATGATTTTAATCGGTCAAATGATCGTAGGGTAAATGTGCTTTATTTCATCCCTCGCCAATAGTGATCCTTCTCGAAACCAAACTGCTTAAAAGTAAACAATTACTAACAAGCTCTTACACATTTCCCTATATTATAATAGAAAATAGCATCCCGATAATAACGATTCAGTTATCTAAAAGAGAACAATCACTCTGGAGTCTTGCTGGTTGAAGGAAAGTGGGGATCGAGAGATGCGTGATCCGTGGATCGTTTTCCTCGGCGTGGATCGTGGTCGTGTTCGATCGTGGCCCGAAGTCAATGTCGAGACACACGGTCGCAGGTAGTCGCCCTCTACTTCTACTACGCTCGCATGTAAGACTGGTTCGTGCGTGCGTGGACTGGTTCGTAGTAGTCGGGACGCTGCCGAGAGAGCAGCTGAACAGCGTGCACGTCGTCGGCGGTTTGTGCGGTGTGTTTTGTGCGTCCGTTGTGCGTCCTTTAGAAACGCCAACAAAAAATTTTGCTCCTGTGGAACAGTGACATTTTTTCGCCTAAAGGGATTCAAGGATTACGGGAAAGAGGCTGGGCGTGACTCGAGATGTGACAAATCTGAGAAGACAGGCGACCTTGGCGGGACGGTGAGTGACCCTTTCGAATGGCACATTCTCCTCGTCTCTCGATTTTTCTGCCGGCGGCGGTAACCGGCGTTTTCTCACGATGGGAACAACCAGCGTTGTTTAATTAGCAAGACTATGCACCCGTGTAACGAGTCCCCGCTACAATTATCTTCTGGTGGGCTTTTGCCTGTAACCCCCGTCGCTTCCGACCGGGAAGCCGCTGCTTTTTCGTCCCTCTTTTTATTCATCGCTGTAAGTCTGACTACCTTGCAGCCGCTACCCCGGCTTGTGAGAACTCCAAGCACGCACTGTTCAGTGCAGTAACATTTGCGAACGCACCGGTTAATGTATTCTAACCTTTTTGACGTGGACATGTTTGGTCATCCTTCGGACCGTTGGCGATTCATTTCTGATGGGATTTAAGATAGGCTATTGGCTATTTTTTTACCGAGTTAATAGGGCGTGGGAGAATGTAGTAGAAATTTTTTTTTGGGGACCATTTGCAATTTTACTTAGCGATTTAATAGCTTTGTAAGAGGTTTTAGTACTGTTTCTATTGACTCCAACGGGTCAAGCAGCAATTCAAATTAGCCGCCAGGATTCGAACACTTGAATCCCCTGTTTTGAGAAATTTAAACTTATAGAAAATTGGCGGATTTTTCAGAAGCATTGAACAGTCATTTCTTTTTAACACTGGAACTACTGTCATAGGCATATTTTCTGACTGATTTAATAAAATGAATCAGAATGACTCATTCTTAGTTCTTTATAGACGTTAGAAGGGTGCATTTGTTGAAGTTTACATTGACTGAATGATTTTAAACGGGAGCGGATTTATAGTATCAATAGCTATAGAATAGAAAATTCAAAATTACGTGAGTCATTTTGACCCACGTGGTAGTCTTAGTATTGAATACACTGTACCTACTTATTTCAAAATGGCCTCCAGATCGATTATATTTATTATTCTCAATTAGAATATAGTAAAATAATCAATTATGTATACTTTTTACCTGATTATTTAGTATTATTATAAATTTTGATTTTGGAGGCAGTAGAATCGCAATTATTATTGTAGGGCAATTGGAACAAACAATTATTATTGCAGGGCAACTAGTATGAACAATTTTTTGTACTGTGGGGCCCGTAGAATAAACAATACTGCGTGTAATTTGTATTGTAGAGCCAGTAAAATAAACAATTTTTATTATAGGGCAAGTAGAATTGCTAATTTGTACTGAAAAACGATATGGATTTCCATAGGCAACCGGCGGGTTCGAAGAAAGTTTACTATAGTAATTTCATCGGCGATGGTAATCTCAGTTATTTCGTAGGCTAGCCTCTCGCCGGAAGAGATATATGTATTTCCTCTTTTGATCTGCCAGAAAGACATTCCGGACATTTTGCGTGACTTGGTAATATTTCATTCCTCGGACAATATTTTTTGGTGTTTTCATCACGTGTAGAGTCTCTCTCGTATTTCCTCACGAGATAATTTATGAACGTGTTTGATCAGTCGTCGACCGATTATAAGAATACATTACATAATTCTAGAAATCGAATCGGACTCCGCTGATTAAATCCTCGTCCATTCACGCTATTCTCGCGTATCCCATTACGTTATGGTTGTACGCGCGTTGGGAGCAGACTCAATTTCATATAAAATTCAGTAAAATTAAAACCTAAGCTCGGTTGAATCGATGTCTAGATAAAAGTCAACATTATTCTTCTGGGAACATCATTACGCGGATAACAAGAGTACGTGTAATTGCTATCTTCGTATTAATTTAATAATTCTGGATTATGTGCATAAATAGTCTCACTTTTCTTCGTCTCCTGGTTTCAACCCTTAACAATAACCCTCAATCTTGTAACACAATGTATCGTGAAAAATTCCAGGCTAATCGAGCGACGAATGATTGTTGGTGCAAACATGATTACAACATTCCAGCATTCTGAGAAATATTCTTCGATTAAATTACTAAGCAATACAACAACAGAGTTCTTCTATTTTGTTAACTTTTCTAATTTATTTAAAAAAAAATAAAATTAATATCTATTGTATGCCTATGTGTTCTCCAGTGTTGATATGTAACAGATTCTGTCCGAGATTTTAAGGTCTTAAGATTCCGTACAACCTTCACATAAATTGTCCAACAAATACAACAAGATACAAGACGAGTACAAAATTCTCATCGATTTACAAAATTCCTGGCGACCCCAAAGCCATCAGGCCTCCAATTACCGGTCGTATCTTCGAATATACAATAAAGACGTCGGGTTACCATTATTATACTTGTACCGTCTTCGGGAGGTCGCTCGATACATCGAAGATCGTTTACGGATCAGGAAAGGGTGTAACAGGAGGCGGAAGACCCGTCCGATTCGAATAAGAAGCCCGAAGAGTGGCGTGTGCGCGCTCTAGAAAAATTTAGATACGAGGGCGAGACTTGGAGGGTTGCAGAGGGGTGTAGCAGAGGGGTGTACAGTACACCGGGTAGTTTCCCTCGGCCCCGGCGAATCAATATTTGTCTCGACGACTGTCGGCGTCGAAGCTGCGGAACGTGAGTCACTCACCCCTGATTGCGAGGGCGAACGGGGGTTAGAGAAGGATGACTTCTCTCGAGCAACGCAGTGCGCACCCTCTCTTCTCTCCACGTTATCGTGCGCCCCCCTCGGTCTACTCGACTCGATATAATGCGGCAAGACTGCCCAGGTTCGCGGAGACGACGCGGAAATTCTGCACGCGAACGCTCTCCGCCGATTTCACGTTCCATATAGTACACGCGATTATCGCGGCTTCGACCGCCCACCGATTGTCTGCGGTAAATCTCCAATCTTCGTCGCTGTTCGTGGTCTTCGTTCAGTCTGAACAGAATGTCTTCAACCCCTCGCACCGATTGCAGTGATCGGAACATCTTTATTATTCATAATTTCGTAGAAGAGGGACGATTATATTCATCATGCATTTAATTACAACTTTTTTTTCTACCTGCTGATAGCCCATGCATAATCCAGGCAGACACGAAGGTGGAAATCATCGACCATAAATTCCACTATCCGAGCGAAAGAGAGCCTCGGAGATAAAAAAATTTTACGGTGCCCCATAAAGATAAATCGCCGATGAATTTTTCAATAAACCCGGGATCCTCGAAACTTCAGAAAAATCTGTGGAACAGTAGCATGATGTATTCGGCTTCCGTTATCCGAGGAGGGAGGGGGGTACTTTCACCGAAAAATCGGAAAGCCCCCCCCACTCCCTCCACGATCAGTTCCCTTCGTAGGTCTCACCGAGAACTCGAAGGTAGATGCTAACCGTAGATAAAGGTCCTACGGTGGAACGGTCAATTTTCTGAAACCTGTTCCCACAGCATGAGAGCTGGGCCCTCTTCCCTGGGCCCCCCCTTCGAACGGGTTTACTTAGGCGAATACATTTCACGCTTGTACGCGCGCACGCGGCCGTCTTTAAGACCTGTAAATTAACGTTCCCGTTCTTGCGACTGCGCCTGCGGAATCCGCAAATTCGTGAGTATCTTAATTAAAAACCACCCGAGAAATCCTCGGGCCCCGCGATAACGCGATCACCGCTTAATTCCGTCGATGGACCCCTACTTCCGGGGCCCTGAAGTGCTTATTTCGATGCCCCTTGGTCCCCGATTAGCTTGTTCGACTGCGTTTGCGAAAATTAACTTATTCCAATGTTATATCTTGATTGTGGGTGATGGAATTTATGTAGATTTTTCGCAATTTTGATTTTTCAAAATCAAATTAATTACAAGATACACGAGACCTAACTAAACATTTTAACAGTGTTTTAAATTGCACCTACCCGTCTAGTGATTACATTGCAGATTTTCATTCAAAATAAAAATTGTCTGCAGTAATTTCATGCTATAGGAGTTACATAAACATTTGCTTTTTTGCGAGTAATTTTACTAAGCTGAAAATAATTCAACAGTACATATAAATTCTGTTTTCTTGCATGCGACCTGCCCGTTTGCGTTCTAATCTCATAAAGGCGGTGTAATAGTAATCAAGAACCGTTGTTGAGACATCTGTTATACAGCACGGATATCTACTCAGGCGAGAACCATTACAGTAATCAACGCAGTAGCAAAACCGTGTCGTCCAAATCGGAAAGCGACTCCGAACGACCGTTGCTTTTGCCATAAACGTGGAAGGCGAGTCTCGTAAGGTGGCGAAGATACTTATTGAATATATTCATACGTTTTCGCGGACGCCAACATCTTCATTCGCGCATTTGCACGCTTTCAGTTTCCTTTCGCTGTGCCTGGAGGAAACGACACTTTCCATCGGATGACTCGGCGTCATCGAGGCCGCCTGAATTCGCGGTGGCAACGCGGTTTTTCTAGGGATCATTGAACAGTGTCGATGATGAATTCACCTGGAACGTTCGCCACGGACGAGCAGCTTATTCCGTGGCGGTTTTACAATAACCACCGTTACGCTGCCGGAGAAACTATATTCGCGTAACGGCGAGCGGTGTTATCGGAAAAAGGAGAGGAGAGGCGCTGTCTATCCGGGAATATACAGTATTATACAATACGGTATAGCGCGCCGGTGTACGTCATTGAATTCTCGGCTCGATTGTCGGTCATCGCTGCCTAGGAGAGCGATGACACGGGACGATCTTCTAGGAGAAGCGTCCTGATCGATGTCGTGATGGCGAATGGGGTGGAAAATGACTATTTTTATCGGTGTCGGTGGAGGGGTTAGCGAGCGGACGAGGATTTTTAACACTGAAAAACAGCTGCCGGTCAAATGAGTGGTTACATATTATTTATTCTACAATTATTGAAATTATCAAGTTGCCACTATTCAAGCACATGTTACAATCAAAATTGCACAAAATCTAAGTAAATACAGCCTCGTCGTTTTTATAAGGTAAACGTCGAGTACCGAGATTTTAAAATAATGAGAGTTTCTTTCATAGACTTTTCATGAATATAATGGATAACAATTTATTTCCGAACAATCAGAATTCAGGAGAATAGGGTAAAATTGTTAGGGGATGTTTTCTATCTTCTCCATATCCAACTTTAATTTTTACGTCTTGGATAGGTTCACAGATTTGATGAAGATGATAACAACTTAAGGTCGATTAAAATGTGTTTTAACCGATACTAGGGACGTACATAGATGCAAATGCAGAAACCACCAGTTTCAGAACGCATCCGAGGTGAAACGGTCGAAATCTATGCAATCGTCCAGAAATTACACGACGCCGTTAAACCGGGGTTCGCAATTACGGCCATATTACATCGATTATTATTTCACCGTGATGACACCCCGCGAACGCAATAATCTTGGCGGAAAATATCGACGCGATCACAATTACACGAAACGGCTCATCAAGCGGCGTTGTTAACGTCCGACCGGGATCGGTGTCTCAATTAAAAAAGTCGCAAGAAGATCTCTCGCAGCCGTGATCTTGTACCTGGCTGAGTCTCGCAGCCTTGAACAAAGACTGGAGAACCGTGTGCACACCTGAGCGCGAGTACAAACGTGTACCCCACACCTGTGTACAGGCACAGACCGTGTACACAGTGTCGTGATAGTCTTCGCGGCGTCTCTCGCGTGTTCATTCGTCAGGGCAGAAACGAACGGAGCTTTTCGATGGAAAAACGAGTTAATACTAAGCTTGCGGTACAATGAACATTTTATGCATCGATTTCAAGAAACACAAGCTGCATAGACAATTGCAATACTATTTTATTTTGCGTTTAATCTACTCATTTTGTCTTAACGGCATCACATCCGCGGTCTATTTATGAATAATGATAAGCTGGGGAAAATTTCGCAAGAGAAAATTAAATTAACTTAAAGCGAACTGCACCGCGACTAATGTATTTTATGGGGCAACCTTGATGAGATAAATTTCCAAAACATTAACAAAAAAGCTCTATGTTCGATTATTTGGGAGATAGTATTTTGTGAATAATAATGAGATTAAAACCGCTTGAAAGGCGAAGTGAAATCGAGTCATTTTTTAATAAACTAATTCGTCCAACATCTCGAAAAAGTTACAATCGTTCGGTCCAATTTGAAAAATGTTATTCCTCTTAAAGGGTGCGCGAATACAGTTGTCCGCCATTGTAAGACTCATATTGGATATGAAATGACGGTGTACAACGGAACGTGTTCTATTGTGCGGTATTCGCCACGAAACACCTCGAGGCAATCATTGTCTGGACTCTTCTTCTCCGCCTTCTTCCCAGAATATAATTCCACCCTAATTTCGACCGACCTTCATGACCAGGGACGGGAAGCCGTGCGTAATCGCAATAAAACTCGCTCGAACGAGACCCAGGCTGGTTGTTCGACGAAACACGGATTCTTCGAAAACCGTGGCCGACCGATCCGAAACACGATTATGGTAATGGCAACGTATCGGTCGCCGAAAGTATTCCCAGTCGTGTAATTATTACACACGCTCCTGGCCGTTCTGGCGACGATTAATCGTGGAAAGGCGAGCCTCGAGATTGAGAAACTCATTTGCTTGTGTAATCGTTTCAGTCTTGACGGTAATAATGTTTTTGATGTTGCGGGAATGGTTGTTCGCTGATAGGCTCGACACTGGAGACACGGAATTAAGTTTTGATTGTTCTGAGCGCCAGGAGTATTGCGTTTTTTAACTACGCAAGTCTCAAAGATTGTCCTCTTTTTTTTCCTTATAAACTGAACGGCACATGTTCATAAAACTTTACAGACTTCTTTGCCCATTTTAGCGTCAAAAGTTCAGTGGTTATTGAAGCAAACCGTTCGTACGAAAGCAGACTATCGACAGCAAAGGGTTTACTTAATCATTTCTTTCAGATAAACCGAACGATATATTTTTATGAAACTTTGCAGACTTGTTCATACACATCTAAGCTACATTCATTGTTATTCATGCAGGTATTGCAAGTTTAGAAATTATTCACCAAGGAAGCAAACCATCCCCTTGTTAACTAACTGTAAGGGTGCGCTTCAGCAATTTTTTTCAAACAAACGGCTCCATATATTTTCACAAAACTTTACCGACTTACTTACGCATATTCAAGCTACATTCATAAATTGTGACAAACAGCTGCCTCCGAGGCATCGGTAATTATTCACCGGGCGACCGAGCCATAATTATGTCCGTAAACAGATGGGCACCAAGTGGTCCCAAAAAGTTAATAAGCGACACTTAGGGCAAAGTTAGCATTTACAGAAGAATTTCACTGGATCGAGTTTCGCGCTACCAGTATCCGTATCCCTGACCGCAGGAGCGAGCCACGGGGAGAAAAAAAGGTGGGTCGGGCCTCCAGCAGGGATTCCATGGCTTTCATCGAAAGACCTATTAATTACGCGAAAGGGATGCTGGCTGTTCTTCTCCCCGAAAAAACTCTCCGGAATTCGAACCTACCAATTACCAGGGGGCCCTGGTCTCATCCCGGCAACGTCTCACACGCGTTTCATAGTCGGTCAAAACCATTCTCTCTCTCTCTCTCTCTCTCTCTCTCTCTCTCTCTCTCTCTCTCTGCCTTTCTCTATCTTTGAAGAGATGTCCGAGAGATAACCGGTCGAAAAGTCTGCCGGTGCTGGCTAAACTAGCGATCGGTCGATCAATCGAGAGCTACCTGTTATCTCGGAACCAGTCGACCTCGAGAGCCAGCACACAACTCGGGGACCGCTGGAACACTCGGTTCCTTTTAATAAAGACATAAAAGCGTATTCGACCGCCGTTTCCAGAGATCGTCTCGATCCAATTCACTGTTTTCTGACGGCTCGTCGCTCGTCTCTTTACACGGATTACACGGCTGCCGCGTTTTTACAAACGAACGGCCACCTGTTCCGGTTCGGGTCACTCAGAATTCACTGCACCTCCGATGCACCGGGTCCTTGAATTTTTCGGGGGGAGGAGGGAGGATTTCGGAGCTCGATGCACCGGAAAAGCCGTGGTTGTCCTGTCAACCCTCCGGTTTCACTTTCCGTCTACACGCGATCCTAGTTTATCTTATCTTCGTCTGCCTCGTTGATTTTCATTCAGTTTGATGTGAAACCTGTTTTGTTTTGAGTTGCGCACAAGTTGTCCATTATTTATCACCAGATTTTATGCTGCTTTGATACCCACAAGCGCATCGAATAAAAATTGGGGTGTCAATAAAAATTATTGCAACATTATACAACATATTTGTTGCATGATTTGTATTTAATAAATTACTGAGCATTTAAATATTGTAGCTGTAAATCGGATCGGTTTAGTATGAATAAAATGATTATCAGCATCATTATTATTCATTGAATAGCAAAACAATAACGCTATTCATTGCTAGAGTGGTTTCGCAGTTCTAGTAGCCATAAGCGCGTCAAATAAAAAATTATTAATCGATTTAATTCCACGTTTCATTTGTGACCAGAAGCTGTTTATCGGACAGCACACAACCTAATCGACAGTATTACGTCTTCCTCACGCAAGCGTGCACAGACACATTTGCTTTCGTGATTGAACCATGCTCATCCCAGAAATCCTCCATAACAGTTCTCGAACGCAAGGATAATCCTCGAAGACTCTAAGCAAATACTGACGCAGCGAAATCCTTTGAGTGCGTATCTTTAATCCGACGCTCCGTGAAGAAGTTAACATTCGTAAATCTATACGATTGGTCTTTCCTCATTCCTCATTCTGGACTGGCCTGAAACTACCCCTATACACGATGGGAGCAGGCAACATTACAACCTGCTGCGAGGGTATGCATTGGCAATTTTTTTCTAACAAACAACGCAATATATTTTTATGAAATTTTCCAGGCTTGTTCATGTATATCTAAACTACATGCATGATTTTTTATGGACCACTATTGTTGCATCTTTAGGAATTATTCATCCAGCAAACCACACCACTGTACGAACCCAAATACAAATTCTTTTCCAACGAACAGCGCAGTATATTTTCACAAATCTTTACAGACTTATTTACACATACATAAGGTACATTCATGCATTGTTACAAACATTTCTCTCCGTCCCACGCGTTCATTTTTTTCTACGATGGAAAGACGCGGCTATTATACCGTAAAATTGACGTTTAATTTCTTTATTCTGATGATCTAAAAAAGGTCGAAGTCGTTCCGTGTTGAACCTGACCTAAACGGACGCGTATCCCCGCGGCATGTAACACGGCCAATTAATTTCGCGTAATCACAGTACACGCGTTCACGGGGTAAAGGATCTACGAGGAGAGATGCTTATCGATATATCGCGCATTTTCCACTGGACGGTTCACGAGAATCTGAGCGTCGGCGACGTGTGAGCGGGAAACGAGCATGGAATACAAAGCCGCGTGTGCAACGTGTGCATCGGCCACGGAATACCGAAGGAAGAATGTGCGAGACCGTTCGAGGACGAGCTTCGTGCTCCTCGCATCGAATAAAATCGCCTAAGCGAGGCTCAAGCCCATGATCGGAGATTAGAGAACGATTTTCGCCTCGTCTTGCTGCTATCGTGCGCTGTTTGCGTTTGAAATCCACGAGAGATTGCAGTATCGGTGCATAGGCTGCGGATCTTGTGCATTCGAGAGAAAAATGGGTGGGAAACATACCATTAGGGACATTTGAGTACACTGTTATATTATTTTGAACTTACAGTTGTTGAGACATGAAGTATTCGACTATAATTCCCTCCCAAAATATCTCCAGCGAAGGATATATAATTTTCTGCTTTGAACTAGAAAGGTAATGAACGACCAGAGCTTCCTAAGGAGTCGAACATCCGCGAAATCGATCTGGATCATGCCACTGCGTTGCGGAATAGATTGCATAACGATTCAAGTTGCACGGCTCAGAGCGATACAAGCTTCTCGAGCATACAACATGAAAGCACATTCAATTAGCCTTCGACCGATTAAAATCGGCAGGTAGGTATGTACCGTATAAAATGAGAAAAAAGATCGTGGTTCGTCCGGCGTCGAGTCGTATCTGTCCTGACTCATCCCTCGAGCTAGATTGTTTGGATGATTCGCACGTTTTTCACCGAGCGCCTCTGCACGCCAGTCTGCAATTTTGTTTTTCACGGATCACGCTCGCGGAACCTTCTTTTCAGAGGAGACGAAGAAAGCGTTCGACGATGGCCAGCGAGCAACGCTCCGCTCACTTAACTTTTTACTCGGGGACTGCGCCTCTCCGAAACCATTGTTCATTAACGGGCGCACACTTTCTGTTTCAGAGTCCGGCCTCGCGCGCCGTTCAATTTCATTATCGAATCACGCGTTTCTTTTCTACTGTATCCGCGGACAATGTAGTTTTCTACTCGATTTCTCGCGAATGACAGCCCAACGAGTCTCTCTGCTAATTAACGGGTCAGTGATTTTTTTTTAGGAGCAACGAACGGGGAGAATGCGAGAGACTTTCGCGAAACGAGTTTGCACGTATTGTTCTCTCGAATGTAAATCGCGACTTTTAACACTGGCATTGCCGAGCAGCAAATGCGAATAAGGCGAACGAACAAATTAGAAACCAGTTTTCTCGACTCGTTCGACGGTTCTGGCGTGAAGAGGGTATTCTTGTTCTCGAGGCCATTTTTGCGAATTTTTTTCTGGAAAACTACCAAACCTTTTGCATTGGGATTTTACACATATATTTATTGGTATTTGTAGTACACGTGCGATTTTTTTTTTTAAAGGAAAAGTAGTCAAAATTACATGAGTTATATATTCTTTTATTACGTTTTGAAAAATATGTGAATACTCAAAACCGTATCCACCAGGTCTTCAATAAGAAACCCATTCCCTAATACTATCAATTGATTACTTTAGACAGATTTCCCTATGTTCCAAATCTTCCCCAGACGTTGTGCAACCATCGAGGCACTATTGCAGTCCTGAAAAACGTGTCCGCCAGGTTGTCGAGAACAAAATTGAATCGTTCACGCTCCCAATAGCCATATATAATTTTCCCTCTCGAATTTCTTGCGATTATCGGGGCTCTACCGCAGATCCTCTTCCCGAATCGTTCTCCAAACATCCTCACGCGCCCTCCCTAGAGATTATACACGGGTCCCCGCGAGGAGGCTAGGCGATCGTGGTCCGTGCGTGGCTTTAAACGCCGTCGTCCCTGGCCATCACCTCGCTCTCTCCTTTTTCCATTCTTTTTCCTCAGCGTCGTGTTATTTTGTGCCGTGCTCGCGGGGAGGCAAAGGCAGAGGGCAAGCAGAGAAGAGGAGGGCTCCTCGGCCGCGGCTCTCCGTTGTCTACCTCGGCCGGTTCGATTGGTTCGTGCCGATGCACCATTCGTTTGGATTGGTCAAACCGGATCGGCTAGCCTCCGGGCCGAGGACGAGGAGTGTCGGAGAGGAATAAGGGGGACGAAAAGGGGGGCAGGGAGAGGAACACGCCGACGAGAGGCAAGAGAGGCCTATCCCGTGCTCCGGCTACGGTCAACTAGCGATCTTCTTGGGGACCGAGAGCCGAGAGCCGAGCAGCGATTCCTTCGCGCAATAAAACAAACGGGAAGATGCTCATTGCGTTCGCGAGCGAGCGAGAGAGACAGAATCGGCGAGCAAGCGAGGAACGGGAGAGAGAGAGAATGAGCGTTTGCGAGCCTACTCTCGTCCTCCGCGTATTCTTAAACGCGTTTCCACTCGTCGCCGTTAAGGACCTGCTCCTACAGCCGGAGTACGAGTCGACTCTGCCTTCTCCAGCAGCAGCGTTCCTTTCAAAGCCACACCGCTACGGCTCCAGTAGATGGCTCGCGAGACGATGAAGTTCGATGAGGAACTTGGTAGCACTGATATACAAGCCGGAGTCCTCTTCTCTTCTCTTCGAGATCGGCTTTATTCCAGGCGAATTCCTTTGTGCGGGTGCTGGAGTCGAGAGGGATCGGTTCCGCGGGTCTACGGTCTCGAGTGACTGTAAATAATTGCATCGCAGCTAACTGCAGTTTGATGACGATCGAAGGGTCCAGCGTCGTAGGAACTTGGTAGCTTAGATACCTCCGGTAAAGATCGGATCTACTTCGTTGCTGATTCGAAGCTTCGAATCCCTTTCTGGTATTCTACGGATCCAGATGAATTGCTTCCGGAGCGAATGATCTCGAGAGATTGCGAACAAATGCGTTGGGAAGCTGGTGTCACGTCCGGTGGTTCGACCGTCAATGAATAAACCCTCAGATAAAGAATTATTATGAACTATTGCGCAAACCCGATGATGTCACCCGAGGAGAAATAAATAGGATTAAGATACACGTTAAATGTGTGTCCACACTCCAACCATGAAGTCGGCGTCCCTTCTTGCAACTCGGCATAATTGGGCACCCTTTCTGTTTGTTCTCAGGGTGTAACTGACCTTTGCTGCGTGTCTTGCAGGAAGATAAAGTTTTGCGCTCTACCTAACTGCGTAGAACTTTTAACGCGTATCTTAATCCTATTTATTTCTCCTCCCGTGATACCATCGGGTTTGCGCAATAGTTCATGATAATTCTTTATCTGAGGGTTTATTCACTGACGGTCGAACCACCGGACGTGACACTGGCAAGGTGGAGTTCGACGAGGATCGAAGGATCTAGCTTCGTAGGAGCGTGGTAGCATAGATACCTTCGGTGAAGATTTGTGCTACTTCGTTGATGATTGAAAGCTTCGTATCCCTTTGTGGTATCGTAGAAACGGAGATTGATTGGTTCTCGAGTCGGAGCGGATGAGAAGCTAGCTAGTTGAGGTTTATTGAGGAACGAAGGGGTTCGCAGAAACTGGGTAGTATAGATACCATTCAATGAACACCTGTTTTAGCGGATTGTTGATTGGAAGCTTCGAATCCCTTGCTGGTGGAAATTGAGATCGATTGGCTTTCGAGACCGTCATCTCTAGTAGGAACAAATAATTGCATTGTACAGCTGGATCTAGTGATTTCTCTATATATGTCGTCAAGACCTGGATGATAAACATCGCGGAATTATCCCTACTGCCGCGGGGTATACCCAATGAGGAGCCACGAAGCTCGAGAGGCCTCGAACGCCGTGTTGTCTCCTGGTCGATATACGATATACATACAAGACCCGTGTTGTTGACATATATCAAGAATTCACTGTACCTGAAGTTTGACGAGAATTCGAGCAGTGTCGTTGCGCGAGCTCGATAATAAAGGTGCCAGGTCTTATTATTATTCGGAGTCGAGCTAATTGTTAAGTTGTTTAAGCCAATTCTTGAGCGAGTGATTTCGTTAGCCGTGGCCATGATGGCGGATGCTGGGCTCGTTGCGATCCTGGCGAACGCGAAACAAAGAAGAAGTTCAGAAACGGAACGCGAGGAGGGATGTGCTGAAGGAAATAGGAGGGAACGGAACGAAGATTAACCCAGCTATTAGCTCGGATGGGCTGGAAGTGAGATAGCAGAAGGACGTTCGGGACAAGAATGCGTGCGCTGACCTTCACAGATTGGTACAGAGGAACTATGCAAATGGAGTGCATCGGAGAGACGCGTTGAATATCTTCTCGTGCATATTTCGGGAATATTTCTAATGCATTGAGTATTCTCGGGCTGGCTAGTCCCGAAGATTGGAACGGAAGAACCGTGCCCGCGTGAAGCTAACAAAATTTATGCATTTTGTATGTTAATGTTTCGACGACGCTTTTAATACACCGAGTACCTGGAGGTTAGTTTGTTTGAGGCAGGGTTTACGGTTCGCTGTTCTAACAAAGATAAAATTGAGAGAACCGTCGGGAATAGAAACGAGACGAGACAAGTGGTGAAAATTGAATGAGGAAAGGCGAGATAAAAAATGGAGAGCATTAACTGTGCATAGAAACGCAGAAGAATTAACTGTACACGGAAACGAACGTAATTTAGCGTAACTGTTACGCGCTTCCTTTTGGCATCTCTTATTGTCTGGAACACTGCATTCTTGCGGTTTTTTCTTTCGTTACCATGACCGACACGCTTTTCCCGATGGTATGCAGTCTTGAATCATCCGAGTTTGAATGTGGAGCACATGCCAAGAGGAACCGAGGCAACCACCGTCTCGAAAAGACACATTATTCATCTCACCTAGTTCTAAAAAAAATGGTAAATGATGTTCCAGTTCAACGATTTCTGAAAGTATCGGGAATATGTGATACATCCTGCTCGGTTATCGTTCCAAGAAATTGATCTGTCGCAGTCAACAAGATTTATACCCAACAACGATTTCCAGTTTGTTCAAGACGAACAACGGAAATGAAGTTCCCAGGTAGCCGATCGATCCCGCGGAGATCACGCTTCCCGGAATAGGCGTGCGAATCCGTAACGACTCGCCGATTTGCATACTGAGTCTCGAAAAAAAAACTCGTTAAGAAAGAAATCGCTGCGCCGCGAAGCGCAGGAATGCCGATCGTTGCCCGGTTTAACGAACCCCGGGACAGACGCGGCGCGAAAATATAACTGTCTCGACGAACGAGACACGACGCGGGCCAATTTTCCTTTCCGCGTTCCGAAACGATCTGCCCGTTTCCAGAAACGATCCGGCCCGATCTCCGCCGGATCGGCTGCGCGTTTCAGAGTCGTCCCCCGAGCGAACGAGAGAACGTTCCAGCCGTACCGAATGGTTTTTACGAGGACAAGGAACGATCCGCGCGTCGCGAAATCGCAAGATCGTACGGCGAACATCGTAGAATTATTTCTGCGTTCCGCGCGACCGGTTCGAGTCCGCTTTTCCGATCCGACGACGCTGTTTTGCGACTGCGGAGAACCAATCCGGGACACCCGACCGATGCCCGATCGAATCTTGGCGTACAGCCTGCCATTTTACAGAGTAGCGTATTAAACGTACGGTTTGTACACAGGGTGGCCCACATAACTCTTAACAGTTCAATATCTCGAAAACTGTGCCTTCGATTTTAAAGTTCTTGGCCTTAAATTGCATGGATCTGAAGGACCTTTCTAATTACATAAACCTGAAGTGGTGGCCCCCTTTCCCTTTAATACTAGAACTACCGGACCAGTCAAAATGACTGGTTCCTAATTTTTTCTTTTACAGTTACTGAAATTGTAAAAATGTTTTCGTCGGAAATCTTTGAATGAAAGTCTTCTTTGAAGCACATATTACAATAAAAGTGGTATGAAGTCGAGTTGTATGAAGTATGTAGTGAGTTGATCGATCAACGAGATAGGCTTGAGACGATAAATTAATGATAACGAGAATCGGACTTTGATGGAGCAGAATATGGCGACGAACTCGAGAAGACAGGGTCAACGAATTCACCGCGCTAGAACGGAACGAATGAACGAACAAAGAGGGTGAAACGAACGGAAATCGTTTTGTTCCCACGTTTCACGCCGGGTATCGCATTCTCACACTCGCGCGAAAGATTTTCTGCGCAAGAAAACCGTCCGGGCGCCATTTCTGAGCGATTTACTCGGCGACGCTAACGAACGCTCGCATTATACTGTAGCACACTCTATACGAGTCGAACAGGAAACGTGCATACTCTCTTCGTGGACGGCGCGAGGGCACATAACTTACTTAACGAGTTATGCATTTAATTGGGCACACCTCCGCCGGATCTATCTCGCCTGAAAAAATCATGCTTTTCCGCTACTCCACGCTGCGATCTTCCTAATACCAGAAAGAAAATAATCAATATTGTGTCTCGAAAAATTGTATTACTCGCCGAATGGGCGTGAAAAGTGTTATATACAACATTTTTCTGGGGTCAAGAAAGATCTATGGCGTCACTGCAGGTCCAACCCCTAATTGGAGAGTATACTTCTCAGCTGATATGCAAATCTGCTCTAGATTCATTTCCTCATGAATATGGACCTCTGCATATTTCAGAAATTTGAGACCCCAGATGATGCGTCCCTGATGTGTTCCATAATAATACTGGTCCCTTTAACCGTAGTTCCTTAAGGGACACACAAGCAACATGTCCTTTTAAGGGACACATACGCTCTCAGTCCCTTCAAGGGAACAATATACCGCACAATAGTAATAGTCCCTCGCAGGGACGCATAAACATAGTTTGTCCCTTTAAAGGACACATATATTCAGCTTGCAGCTCACACCCAAAAGTCTCGTCAGTAAAAATTCTTTGCAGGACTCCTTGGCCCACCTATTTCTGGGCTCTAGGAATAAGAAAGGCTATAGTATTGCACCTGTTGCAGGTGTAACGCAAGATGGCGTCGAGTTGAGGCCCCCAGGCACCAGGGAACAGCTTGAGGATGGGACGGCGGTTTTCGGGGGAAGGACACGAGAAGGCGCAGTAAGAGGGCGGCTGCAATGGCTAGGTGGAAATGGGTCCTGCCGATCCTCGCGTCCTTCTGGACCCTGAGCGACGCCTATTTGGCAGTGCTGTCATCCAGCACGCCGACCGGCACTGTCGTCTTCGAGGCCGGCGTGCCCCAGTTGGGCGGTCGCCGTAAATACGAGGTCTCCAACGAAAGAACAGCCTGGTTCGCCAGGAAACTCCTCAAAGTCCACCCTCATACGGGTCGCGTCACTTTGGCGAGGCCTCTGAGTTGCGATGGGCTTCAATACCCGAGGATATTCACCTTCTACGTGGACTCGACTAGCTCTAGACTGGGCAGGCCGACGATCGATTACTATAGCTTGCCTTTGAGGATCCTGATCACCGGCTGCGGTGGTGAGAACCGGGATTTGGCTGCCACTAGGGGATGGATGGCCGAGACACTGGCCTCTTATGCTATGCCCAGTGCTGAGAGGTGAGTGCGGTATTTAACGTGCTGATCTGTATTTACATCGTCAATCGTTTAAGTTGTATGAAATAAAAATCTCGGGTTAAGGAGGGGGACGGGGGTAACTACTTTCCCAAGTCCGTTATCGCGATGTAATTAGCATGAAACGGGCGATCGAGAGCCCGTTGCTCGATTTCCATGATTCATTAAGAGGTGCACGCACCTCGGAGACGGTCCAGACAACAGCTGATAAGATTCTCGTTCCTCTGGCAACAGGTTCACCGAGGTCTGCCTGCGGACATCGCAGCTGGTGGCAGCCTTACGCGACTTCCTCCCTCAGACGGCCTTGAAGGAGTGCGAGACCCGATGGGGCGGCGTGGCGGATCCAAGGTTTCTCATCGAGGGCGCAGCTGGTGACCTTGTATCAGCCTCGGAGCAATGTTTGGTGGATCCTTTGTGGAAGATCTCTGTGTCGATGAACCTCCGATGCGGCATGGAGTCGAGGTTGACGGACGCTGAGCACCGTTTGAAGATCGTGTTCCACCATAGACAGCTGGACGACACTGATCTGGGTCGACGAGTCAGAAGAGAGCTGAAGAACCAGTCGCCTTATTTCGAGCAACCCTTGTACACCGGGGCTGTGGAGGAGGAGAAGGATCCTGGCGTTTATGTCACCTCCGTGAGAGCTAGGGACCCTGAAGGAGGCACCGTTCGATACTCCATGAGCTCACTGTTGGATGCTAGGTCCCAGTCCTTGTTGTTCCTTGACTCTGTCACTGGAAGGTGAGTCACTTAGGAAATATCTTCCCATTTGAAGGAATCAAGTTGACCTTCACGCACATAAAAAAATGTTTATATTACAATATTTCCAACTCTACGCCACGCATTAACGTATTCTACTCGCAGGGTGACAACGAGGGCCAGGCTGGACCGAGAGGGCATAGATGTCCACTACTTCAGGGTGCTAGCCGTGGACGACTCGTTTCCCCCGAGAACAGGAACGACGACTCTTCAAGTGAACGTGTTGGACGCCAACGACCACGCTCCCAGCTTCGAATGGCGAGAGTACGACGCCTCGGTTCGAGAGGGTGTGCCCGTAGGATCGACAGTAGTCACAGTGAAAGCAACGGATCAAGATACTGGGAGAAACGCGGAGGTGGAGTACTCTATCTTGTCGATCAGCAGCGGGAACGGTGTCTCAAACGGAGACGATGCTCTGACGTTTCGAATAGACTCTAGATCAGGAGTGGTAACCACTCGCACGCCTCTAGACAGAGAGAAGACCGAGATCTACACGGTGATCCTCAGCGTCTCCGATCAGGCCACTCCACCTTCTGCTAGGAAAACAGCAAACGCGACGTTGGTAGTCCGTGTTTTAGACGATAACGATAATTATCCACAATTTACCGAGAGAACGTACTCCGTATGGATACCAGAGGACCTAGACTACACCGCGAACCCCGTAATAGCTCGCATAAGAGCTACGGATGCTGACGCAGGCAGCAACGCTGCTGTTAGGTATGCGATTATCGGAGGGAACACGCAAAACACTTTTTCCATTGACTCCATGAGCGGTGATGTAGCTCTTGTTAAGCCTTTGGATTATGAGTCGACCAGGAGCTATAAGATAGTAATCAGAGCGCAAGATGGAGGATCGCCTGCCAGGTCCAATACTACACAGTTGCTGGTCCACGTGAAGGATGTTAACGATAATGCGCCTAGGTTTTATACCAGTCATTTTCAAGAATCGGTGTCTGAGAATGTACCTGTTGGGTACTCGATGCTGAGGATACAAGCGTACGATGCTGACGAGGGTCCTAACGCTCAGATCAAGTACACTATTGGGGCTAGGGACTTTTCTGGCGCCTCCACCGAGAATTTCCCCATCACTGTGAACAGCGAGAGCGGGTGGATTTATACGACCAAACAGCTGGACCGGGAACATTGTTCAAGGTATTTGTTTCGAATGAATGAATATAATAGATTTACTGTATAAATTTCAACATGAAGAGGGCATCGTACATGCTATTTTTCTCGATTAATACGAGCTATATTCACTGGACATGTAACCCTAATTCATCATCATTGCAGGTACCAGTTCACCGTGATAGCAGCAGACTCGGGCGAAGTGCCGAAAACAGCCACGACCAGTGTGATAATCACAGTGACCGATGTCAACGACAACGACCCGTACTTCGACCCGAAGAACTACGAAGCTGTCGTCTCGGAGGACGATCCACCGGGCACTCCGGTAACGTCCGTCACAGCGACAGACCCCGATGAAGATGCGAGGATCCATTATGAGATCACAGCAGGCAACACGAGAGGTCGTTTCTCAATAGCGTCTCAGAACGGTCGAGGGCTGATCACGGTGGCTCAGCCATTGGACTACAAACAAGAAAAGAGATTCGTGCTGACGGTCACAGCCTCTGACAGCGGAGGAAGAACTGATACAGCTCTGGTTTACGTCAACATCTCGGACGCCAATAATTTCTCACCTGTTTTTGAAAACGCGCCGTACTCTGTCTCCGTTTTTGAAGACGCCCCTATCGGCACCACCGTTTTGGTTGTCAGCGCAACTGATTCGGATGTGGGGAAGAATGCCCAGGTTACTTATAGCTTGGACACCGATAGCGGAGATCAGGGAGCCTCGGAGTTCACTATCAACCCCCAAACGGGAGCCATTACCACCACCAAGCCGCTCGATCGCGAATTAGTCCCAGCTTATTTGCTGACGGTTACTGCTAGAGATGGGGGTGTGCCACCCCTCTCAGACACCACCGACGTTGAGATATCGGTGACGGATGTGAATGACAACGCCCCCAGCTTTGAAGCCCCTCAGTATCAAGGCTCCATTCCGGAAGACGTTCTCGTGGGCACCAGTGTCCTCAGGGTATCCGCCACCGATGCGGATACGGATCTCAATGGGAGGGTGAGTGTGTCTTTGAGGGGCTTTGTCTCGCTTGGCTTCATTGTTCTCGAGTGACCTCTGTAATATGCTGCGTCTCGAGTGGTTCTGAAGTGCAGGGGGCGAGATCACGTCGCTGCCTTATCATTCATGAAGAATGTTTTGTTGCTTTGTGCCTTTTTCTGAAGCTGCTGCTGGTTCGAATTGATGCTGGCGCACGGTGTTGTTGACTGTTTGGTTTTCGGGGCTTGGTCTTTTTAAGATTCATGACTCCAATATGCAGGGTGATTCACCCTAAAGGGAATGATCATCTTCTCTATTTAAATTCATGTATTTTAATTTACTACTGAATTCGAATTTATTTAATTATCTGTTAATGGATGCAATTATAAGAAACGCCTGCTTCAATTGAAAACTGCAACGAGGTCCTCGAAAATTTATAAATAATTGTGCAATTGTCAGAAAGATTCCATTCTTGAAGATGAAATAAGTCTTTATCCCCTTGCGCTGTAACGTCGTGCCACATATATCGAAAATTTTTCTCAAAATTAAAAATTTTTTATTCTTTCTTGTGTTTTAAAACAATCCGTCTTCCGAGTGGTTAATATTAATGTTACTCTTTGTTCAGGTTCGATACGCTTTGGAAGACGACGGTGACGGAGCCTTCGCTGTGGACTCAACCACGGGCATAGTCCGCACAGCAAAACCATTGGACAGAGAATCCGTCGCCAGGTACGCCTTGAAGGCGGTGGCCATGGACAGAGGTTCTCCGTCTCTCTCTTCAGTGGTGCCAGTGATCATAAAAATCGAGGACGTGAATGACTCGCCACCTGCCTTCGAAAACGACAAAATAGTTTTGTACATAGCTGAGAACTCCCCGATAGGTTCAACAGTCGGCGAGATCTATGCCCACGACCCTGACGAGGGTCCCAACGCCGTTGTCCAATATTCCGTAATTGGCGGAGAAGACTCGAACAGCTTTGCTCTGAACGTTAGACCCGGCGCTGACCGCGCAGAACTGATCACCCTCGAAGAACTAGACTACGAATCCCCTAAGAAAAAGTTCGAACTAGTAGTGCGTGCAGCTTCGCCGCCATTGCGATCGGACGCCCTCGTCCAAATCTTGGTAACCGATGTAAACGACAACGCCCCGGTGCTGAAGGACTTTCAGATTATCTTCAACAACTTCAAGGACTTCTTCCCCACCACTCCCATCGGGAAGATCCCAGCAGTGGACGCGGACGTTGCGGATAAACTGACCTACACCATCTTAGCGGGCAACAACGCGAACCTGATCGAGTTAAATCGCACCACAGGCGAAATCAGACTGTCTCCTCAGCTAAACACCAATGTTCCTCGAGTGGCGACCATGGAGGTGTCCGTCACGGACAGCATCAACGAGGTGAAGGCCACCATGACGCTCTCCGTGAGGCTGATCACCGATAAAATGCTTCTGAATTCGATCACAGTGAGACTGGACGACATGACAGCGGAAGCTTTCCTTAGTCCACTGTTAGGCTACTTTCTGGATGGTCTGGCAGCGATCATACCCTGTCCGAGAGAGAATATATTCCTGTTCAGCATCCAGGAGGACGCGAACGTCCACGGGAAGATCCTGAACGTGAGCTTCTCTGCTCGCAGAGTGGAACCAGGCGTCACGGACGAGTTCTACAGTCCTCAGTTTCTTCAAGAACGCGTGTACCTGAACAGAGGCATCCTGGCGAGATTAGCTACCGTCACCGTGCTGCCTTTCGACGACAATCTCTGCGTCAGGGAGCCCTGTCTGAACTTTGAAGAGTGTCTAACTGTTCTGAAGTTTGGCAACGCTTCAGGCTTTGCTAGTAGTAACACTGTGCTCTTCAGGCCGATTTATCCGGTGACCACGTTCGCGTGTCGATGTGCCACGGGCTTCACCGGAAGCAAAGAGTCCTATCTATGCGACACTGAAGTCAATCTCTGCTACTCTAACCCCTGCATGCATGGAGGAACATGCTACCGGAAGGAGGGTGGGTACGCTTGTTCCTGTACACACGAGTATGCGGGTGATAATTGCGAGATCTCGCTGGATAAGGACTCTTGCGCGCCGGGGGTGTGCAAAGGTGGCTCCCAATGCATCATCAAGACCACGGGAGGCTTCACTTGCGAAGGCTGTCCGGTTACAACGTTGGAGAGCGTGACACCCCTCTGTCAGCTCAAAGCTCGCAGCTTCGGACCTGCCACGTTCCTCACTTTCGCGTCTCTGAGGCAGAGACATAGGCTGCACATCAGACTCAGGTTTGTTATCGTTCGACTGCGGATCTTTTGTCTTTCCGGACTTCGCTAGGACAGAGCTAACATTTCCTTCTTTGTATTAACCCTATAATCTTTAACAGGTTCGCCACTGAGGCTACAAACGGCTTGCTTCTCTACAACGGTCGTTACAACGAGAGACACGACTTCATAGCGCTTGAGATTGTAGACTCCCAAATCCAATTCAGCTTCTCCCTAGGAGACGAGATCACTAGAGCAGGAGCCAGTATACCTGGCGGTATCTCCGATGGCGACTGGCACGAAGTAGAAGTCTCCTACATCAACAAAACCGTAACAGTATCTTTAGACAACTGCGACGTTGCTTTAGCTCTAGAATACGGCGATCGTCTCGGCTCCAAGTGGTCGTGCGCTGGTAGAAGCGAGCAGGTGCTTGAGGATCGCTGCAACATCGTCACGGAAACTTGTCACAGGTTCCTGGATCTCACAGGACCTTTGCAACTCGGTGGTCTACCAGCTATACCATCCAGCTTCCAAGTCAGAAATAAGGACTTCGTGGGCTGCATCAGTGAACTGTACATCGACCACACGTTCATCGATCTGAACTCGTTCGTGGCAGACAATGGCACCAATCCGGGCTGTCCTGAGAAAGCTTCATTCTGCTCTTCTTCGCCTTGCAAGAACAACGGCAAGTGCAAGGAGATCTGGTCCGGGTTTGTTTGCGACTGCGAGGAGAACTTCGCGGGACCTAACTGTGCAGATGAGGTGGGCAAACCTTGGAGCTTCCATGGAGATGGGATGCTGAGCTTCAATCCTTTGCTGAGACCCATACAGCTCCCCTGGTTGACGGCTCTTAGCTTGAGGACCAGGGCCAAGCAGGCTTTCTTGATGAACGTGCAAATTGGTCAGAACAGTTCAGCTTTATTCGAGATCCGGGATGAGAAATTGGTAGCTCTGTTGGATGGTGCGGATATCATTCAAACCTGGAACAACGTGGCGGATGGAGAGTGGCACAGGATAGAGATCGTCTGGCAAAGTGGTCAAGTGTCCTTGGACATTGACTACCGCAATAGGCCCATGTCCTCACCGTTGCCTGCTAAATTGCAGGGACTCTACGTCGGCAGGATTCTAGTTGGAGGACCAGATCAGTCCATGAACACCGAGCTACCGTTCTTCGATGGTTGCCTTCAGGATATTCGCATTGGTAGCAATCAGAGTGTCCTGCTGAGACCCACCGTGCAGGAGAACGTTGCTACTGGCTGCAGTTCTGAGGAGGAGTGCAATGTCGATTGCCCTGAGGCTTCTATTTGCGAGGCGAAGTGGCAGGCTAGCGAATGCGTCTGCGCTGCTGGGAGAGTGGGCCGAGACTGTGAACGAGTCTGCGACTTGAATCCTTGCAACAACACTGGGACCTGCGTCGAGGACCGTCATGCTCGCAGGTTCGTGTTGATCGAAGGGTATAACCGGATGAGGTGACCAAATGTGCTCCCTTTTCTTGTAATTTTTCGTTGAGTGAAACAGAAGAAATAATAATTGCATTATTTCCATTAGTTCCGCATCTAGGGGGTGAAAACAGCCATGAAATTGGGGGGTGGGGGGTGAAAAACATACTTTTTGAAGAACTGTTAAAGCAGTTGCAACTATTTAATCAGATTTAAACCTATCTGTAACACACTCCATCCTGCTTCTACTTGCAGAGGCTACAGATGCGAATGCAGCTCCCCAGAGTATTCCGGAGAGTACTGCGAGATCAGGGCCGATCAACCTTGTCCTGCGACCTGGTGGGGTTCACCAGTCTGCGGCCCCTGTCGCTGCGACGAGTCCAAAGGGTACGACCCAGCCTGCAACAAGACAACCGGCGAATGCTACTGCAAAGAAAATCACTATCAACCCCCTGGGAAAAAAGAGTGTATCCCCTGCGAGTGCTACGCTACAGGCAGCTTTGGTCCACGCTGCGACACCGAGAATGGCCAATGCAGATGTCGAATTGGAGTCATAGGAAGATCCTGCACTGCTTGTCCTAATCCTTACGCTGAAGTCACCCTGAGAGGCTGCGAGGTGGTGTACGACGGATGTCCTAGGTCCTACGCTGAGGGTCTCTGGTGGCCCAGAACAAAGTTTGGCGTTACAGCAATCGAGGACTGCCCTGGGAGTGCCGAGGGAAAGACCTCTAGGTCTTGTGACGATGCGTTGGGAGGCTGGCAGGAGCCTGATCTTTTTAACTGCACCTCCGAAGCCTTCATCGAGCAGAGATATCAACTGGCTGCTTTAGAGACAAAGGATCTCACGTTGAACACCTATGTGGCTGTCAAGGTAGCCAAGGACGTTCATCGTGCGGTCAATGTGACTACACATATGTATGGAGCCGATCTGCTGATCGCTGAGTCCTTGTTGGTCATGTTGCTGAAGTATGAGGAGAGCCTGGTGGGTCTGAATTTGACTCACAGCCAGGATAAAGATTATGTTTCCCACTTGGTGGGCATCACCAGCGGTGTCTTGATGGCTAAGTATGTGGACAAGTGGGACAGGATCGAGACTCTTAATGGAGACACACCTGACAAGGTTTTAGAGGCCATGGCGAAATACCTGAAGACCCTTACTGCCTCGCAACATGATACTTTTACTAATCCGTTTGAGGTTGTTGACTCTAATGTCGGTGAGTTGAGTTCCACTTATTAACCCTTAACTCTTTACTCATTAACCCTTGGCACCAAACAATTTTCACGTCGCTATGTTTTAAATTGATAAAAGTTCGCAGTCTACCGATTAATTATATTTTCCTAATTTGATTGTCGCGTATTTCAGTGATGGGTCTGGATGTGGTGACTTCGGAGAGCCTGTACGGATACGAGGCAGCAGAGTACAAAGAGGATCCATCAGCATCCACGGCCAGGCCAACGGAAGCTGATCAGAAAGTCATCCTGCCAGACACGTCCGCGTTCTTGTCATCGCCCGCACATTTTGGACCTTCGATATCATTCCCAAAATATAATAATTACATGGCGGACCCGAACAGATTTGACCCGCACTCGAAGATACGAGTACCGCTCAGCATATTAGGAATCAAGTCTTTCGTACAGGGAGAATTGAATGTTAAGAACAGTTTAGTTAATCGGAAGGCTGTGCTCAGCTATGTGCAATATAAACAATTAGGAACTCTTCTGCCTCAAAGGTAAATCTTTTAGATATGTATTGAGACAGTGCTAGACTGTGGAAAAAAGGCGTTGGTAAAATTTAAAACAATGAAAAGATTACAAAAATTTGATTTCGTATTAAAATGCAACGAAGAATCGGGCATGAACTTTTGCACAGACCTAATAGTTTTGACGCAGCAGTGTCAATGAATAGAGAATACTACGTCCTACATTTGTATAAATTTCGTTACAGGTTTGACGATTCAGTGGCTGTGAGGTGGGGCGTCGAAGTAGCTGTTGGTTCGCCGGTTATTACAGTATCCGTATTAGTCCCCACTGATGATGATGGCGGCTACGAATCCTTGACTGGCATACCTCTGCAGACTCCGGTGCAAATCAGTCTGTGGCTCAGCGAGAAGGACGATCTCAAGACTAGAACGAATCCTCAGTGTGTGCATTGGAGCACAGCAAGAGGGTAAGTCATTGGCGATGATCTAACTTATTAATGGACAAAAAATAAAAATTGAATTAATTTCTTGACTATTTTTTTTATATTTCTGCCCTATTATATCTACTTTTTATAGACCTACCTAATTTTATCGTAAATGTGTATATTCACAGTGTAGTCATAAATATTTAAAATCCACAGTCTACTTATTAATTTTAATTGGTTTGGACATTTCAGGACCGGCGAATGGAGCCGAATGGGATGCACAACAGA
Source organism: Halictus ligatus (assembly GCA_028454255.1). Classification (NCBI taxonomy): domain Eukaryota; kingdom Metazoa; phylum Arthropoda; class Insecta; order Hymenoptera; family Halictidae; genus Halictus; species Halictus ligatus. The sequence continues at coordinate 6,525,148 of CM052132.1, read as the reverse complement.
AGTAGAGGACGATTCTCTGTCCTTCGGCACAATCGTGAACTGCTCTTGTTTGCAGCTATCCACTTTCGCAATATTAACTGATGTCCTCGACCTGGAGTACGTCCCCGAGCCGTCTCTGTTAGAGGACGTGACCAGTTACAGCGCATTCATGCTCGCGTTGCCTTTACTGCTGTCTGCCTTGCTCATTCTATCTCTGATAAGAGGTGGCGGCACCAACTCGAACAGCATCCACAAGAATTTAGTGATGTGCGTGTTCTTCGCCGAGGTGCTATACCTGATAGCACTTAAAGCCAGGAGTCCTCTAGTCTCTAACGAGTTCCCATGCAAACTGACTGCAATTAGCCTACACTATGCCTGGCTGAGCACGTTCGCCTGGACACTGGTAGACTCTATTCATTTGTATCGAATGCTCACTGAGATGAGGGACGTGAATCATGGACAAATGAGGTTCTATTACACCATGGGCTATGGTGCACCTGCCATCATCGTGGGACTGACAATCGGCGTTAGGGCTGATCAGTATGGAAACTTCTACTTGTAAGCTAATTTTTTCAAACATTATGTTGACTGCCGAACGATCACTTCCAAAGAACTCCACAAAATCAAAGTATCATTTAATCTATATACTACGGATCTCTTTGCAAAATAAGAATGTTTCGTTTGTGTCCAAACATATGCATGACCGAAATGGCAGTCAACGTATCAAGAAGCACATTCACAAAGCTTTAATTTCTAACTATCTTTTTTGTCCTAGCTGCTGGTTGTCAATTTACGAGACCGTAATCTGGTCCCTAATTGGTCCAGTCTGCCTGGCAGTGTTCGTCAACTTCTGCATCCTGATCATGTCCATAAGAGCGGCGTTTACCCTGAAGGAGCACATCATGGGCTTCGGGAACTTGAGGACGTTGTTGTGGCTGTCAGTGGCCTCGCTGCCTTTGCTCGGCTCCACTTGGACTCTGACAGTGCTGAACGCATCCGAGAATTCTCCAACTCTGTCTTACTTGCTTAGTATAGCGGTCGTGGTTCACGCGGCGTTCAGTTTGATCGGCTACTGCTTCATCAATGGCAGAGTGCGAAGGAACTTATACCTGAGTCTTCTGAGGTGTATAGGAAAGAAGACACCATTGCTGGAGGGAAGCGTGGGGAATGGAAGTAGCAGTCAGAATGTGAACGGTCACTCGGTGGGTATATAACAATTAGATTGTCTGTAGTTAATTAATTCGAAGAGAATCTTAGAACGTCTAATAATCTTTCAGCGATCTGCAATGGCGTATTCGTCAACGTACAGCGGAGCCGAATCAGTCTGCAGGAGGGTTCACGTGGGAGTTTCAACGAGTAGTACAACTTCACGAAGTACAAATAAGACTGGGTCCAGCCCATACCGTAGCGACACTCATTTAAGACACACGTCCACGTCCACAAGTAATTATAATAGCGATAGGGACCCGTACATGTCGTCCAGGAGTCACCGATCGGCACTGCACTCCAGACAAGGTACCCCAACTTCCCCTAAAAAGATAATCGCTAGCACTGGGCTATGGTCATATATGTAGAACGCGCTTTTTAACCTTTTGCACTCGAAGCTGTTTCAACTCCAAAACCAAGACCTTTCTTCTGACCTGGAATATTTCCAGATGAGATTCGCCATTCGAGTGTAAAAGGTTAAGCTATTAAAGCGGGCCTTCTTTATTAACTAGACTGTATAAAGTGTATTAACCAGACTGAATTTTAGAACCGCCTGAAACACGAAATCAGCGGAGAGACTCCGAGTCAGACTCAGATGGGTCCCAAGCGGAGGGTGGTGGAGGGAGGAGCTTGGACCTCGCGAGTTCCCACAGTTCGGACGAAGAGGACGTGACCTCGAGGTCTCACAGGACAATGGGGGTCTCGACGCAACAGCCAGTTGCGCACAGTTACCTGCCCAACATCCACGCCAACCCCGCGGAACACTTGAACATACTTTGCTCAAACACGGAGCTCTTCCCGAACATCAAACCCATTTACGCGCCTAGGTGGAGTTCCCAGTTACCTGAAGCGTACCTGTCCTCAAACGGTTAGAGTCTTAAAAAATTTATTTTGTATAGATATCCTCACTTTATTAATAACATGCATATGTATTAGACTTACTTCAGAATCTTCTTCGCGCGTTTGACTGGATGTTACAACTAATGCGATTGAAAATCAAATTATAGTGATCGACGTGCGCGGGAGTCAGTGGTCAGGAGGCACGATCTCCGACAACGAAATGGCGTCGAACAAGACGTCTAGTCCGAACCCGTTGCCTTACCCTGAAATAAACTCGCCGCAGAAGAGCCAACCCGACGAGAACTATTCCGAAGGCGAGGAGAAGCTCCACCACCTTGGCGAGAAGTACTTGTTCCCGTACACGGCTGAGGAGGATCATACGGTCTCACCGACGCCGTACATGCTGCCTATAGCGTCCCGGATCCTGGCGTCCAGCATGAGCCATCACTCGCAGAACTCGAATCACGAGAACTTGAGCGGGTCCGAGAGGTACGGCAGCTTGAAACGGGGGCAAAGCTTGCACGGGTCTCAGCACGACAACCTCAGCGGGTCGGAGAGGTACGGCAGCTTGAAACGAGGGAAGATCACCCCTTCAGTGCTGGAGGATGCGCCGGAATATATTCTACCTATGAGCGGTAGGATATTGTCCAGCTCGCTGACTCATGACCTACAGCACAGCAACGAACTCGCTGCACTCAGACAGCAGCAGCAGCAACAGCAGCAATACGAGCAAACAATCACTGAGACCGAGTAAGTGTGCTGTCATACGTAAGTGTCTTAAATTGTAGACTGAAAAAAAGGCCACTATAGTAACCGAGAACAGACTTGGGAATTTCGTACACACGCTGCTCGATTACTTGCACAATTTTCGGCTGAAGGTCATTTCAAGGTCATAGCGTGGACATATCTGGTTGTATTTTGACCTCATCTTGATAATGGTACATAGAAAAATGGGTTATTCCACTTTGAAAAGATACTACTCCTCGGGAAATCTCGGAAAATATGATCTTGAGCTGACCTCCGCCTATACCGGCTTATGTCACTCTCTACGTACGATAACTTTCTCCCCAAAGTGACCTACCCGTTGTAAATGGTCTTGAAAAACATCAACTATGTAATTATGAAATTGGCCCGCCATCTAAAGGTTCAGTTAGTCGAAATTTTGTTAACTAAAAGTATTAATACAATGCATCGCTAACATTGACTTTTCTGTAACTTACGCTTGCTCTGGGAAATGAAAACGATTAGTGAAGAGGTAAGCGTTTAGAGCGTCGCTATTAAATATCGTGTTTTCATTATTAAAACATTTTCGAACAATTCTATCGGATGTTGATACGCTATCTCACGAGATTCATTGTGTTTCAGGAAGGATATTAATGCGGAGACGTCAGTGTGACGGGGCTCCGTACTACAAACACCGTACAAAGTAATATAACGTACTATTAGCATAAAATTCAAATGAGTATATATAAATACATATATATATATAAATATATATATAAATACATATAACTATATATAAATATATATATATATATGTATATGATTCTTGGAGCCGTTAATACTCCAAGGTATATTTTAAGAGCGGCCATGACTGTACTTAGGAAATTAGCCATATCGATTAGGATGTATGTGTGAGTGCCTGTTCGTATCTATATGCATACGCTTGTCGATATTTTGTTTCGTGTGATTTTAAGCTCCGAATTTCGGAGGGGCGACTCTTCCGCGATTGTTCGGAAGACCACTGATGATCTCTAGTTCATTTTTCATTACTCGTTGTAATTAATTTCACACTCCTCCTTTCTCTCTCTCTCTCGCTCTCTCTCTCTCTCTCTCTTCAGTACCTTAATCTCTCGAGACTCAGTATTGTGCAATGTATACATTCCACTTCCATTTTACATTTTAGATTCTTTTATATCTTTCCTTTACTTTTTTTTTTTGTACGAAGAAAAAGATTTTTTACAACGTTTTTTATACATGCCATGGAACAAGCGTACAATCGTGCGGCGCAATTTTCATAGTTTTGTATATATTTATACGAAAAGAATGTGACAAAATACATAATTTATATATATCCTTCCATTCGGTCGCGAATTTACGTGTTCATATTTCCCGCCGCGCCGGTTCGACGAGAGTGAAAGTTCGACGAAAGTCTCGTTGATAAAAATTACCTTTATTCTCATCGAAAATATAAATAAATTACAAAATATATATAGTTAGGTTAAGGGTTCGGAAGATCGTCGTCTTTAACGTAAAGTCAGTGTACTATTCGCGTGGAACGCCGACACTACTTGGTCGGGTGCTTCCGGTTCCGTCGGCGCCGGAAGTACCCGGGAATTTTCGAGCCACGTTTCCGTTCGAACGTGTGTCGCTCCCCTAACGAAGTCAAAATGAACTTGCTTTGAAACCGATGGCAAGTCTGCAGAGTATTCAAGACCACACAAAGACTGTGAACTATGAGTAATGTACAATGAAGTAACCGAGAACCTCGAAGTTCTCTTTTAAACGCTACAAATGACTCTGTGCCCAAAGACCCTAACTTTTCCGTAAAAAAAGCTACCGAGTACAGTGCGCCCATAAATGTATTCCAATATATTACGTCGAAGTAGTTTGGTAAAACATTTCTGCGAGAACGGCGAATCTTAAAATTCCCATTCCTCGTTGTCTCTGTTTATTTAAAAAACTGTTTAGCCTGAGGAAACGTGGCCTCAGAGTCGTCGTCAGCGTCGCAATATACTCAATATCGATTTTCTACCAAGGTACGTTATACACAGATGAGTGTGATCCACGTCGAGTTACATATTTTCCAAAAGACGTTTTCAATGTTTCCTTTCTTTCTTTTATCTTCATTTCGATTATTACAGGATTCTCTTACGTGTAGAATAAACGTATATGAAATGATGTGCAAATGTCAGAGACCTGGCTCTGCAAATCCAATAGAATGAGGCAGCAGTCGCGGTGGAGAACCCTCCGTAAGCTGTTCCTGATCTGACGGTGAACACTATCTACGATTCTACGATCGGATCTGCTCGACTGTGGCACGCGCACATCACGAATTTAACCGCGCTAAAGGACTAGGTGATTCGTCGTTGCTACACTGTGCTCTCCGTGTCGGACGCCACAGATAACGTTTGCAACTTTGGCACCGAGTAGTTCTCGGAATGGCCGTGCGATTGTGAGCGGCTGGACACTCGCTCCAAGGTGGACGGAGCCGATGGGGTGTCTTGGTGAGCCTTGGGTGGGATCGGGGGTGGACTCACCTGAAAATTAATTCAACATAAATTACAGTCATTCTTTCATATTGTCGGAACTAACATTGCTACAGGCTCTGGTCTAGCTATACAAGAGCATTGTGTATCAACAAACTCCCAAGGAATGCAGCAGAGTTAAAAATCGTTCATCTGTTGATATCTTTTACTACATTGATAACTGGACTGCAGACACAGTTATATAGCTGCATAGTTACACAGGTAACCAGTAATCGGCGCTATTGATTTGCCTAAAAATGATTGTCACAAATAGACTGCGGATCTTTTTGCAAAATAAGATGCTCCTAAATTCTCCTAATGTTTTTACCGTTTTAAATTACATAAAATTAATGACACTGAATGTCAATTTACTCATTCTGGAACTAACTAGATTTCAGCGTGAGGCGCAAACTTCATTCTTAAGTAATTAATAATAGTTATTAGTAACCCTTATCGTTTATACGAATGAAATAGCCAAGACTTGTGTGCAACATGAAACACGTTTTCATTCAACTTCTGTTCCTCTGAATCCACTCAGAAGATTATTTTAACATCCGCAGTTTATTGTTATCACTGTCCGATACCAATTTCGTTTGAACATTTGTTGGGTAATGTAATGAAAGTTAGGGTTCACGTAATTACCTCTTGGCCAGGCAGGGATTGCGACCCCTGAAACGCACCGCTTGAGAAATTGCCCGTGGAAACGTTCAGAGCGTTAATCACCGACGGCGGCGATATGTTCATGATATCATTGCACCTTGTTCGAGGTTCGAAGTCCTCGTAGCCGAGGTTGTTCAAGTTGGGCAAGTGTGACTGGAAGTCCAACAGACTGGCCGTGGAGATACCGCTGTCGCGGAGATCGTTCGACTTAGTTTCTGAATCGTCGTCTGTGCTCCATTCGGTGTTACGTTTGTACGCTAAACGTTTAGGGGGAGCAGGGGGTACGACTGTGTTGGAGTTCGAGTCCCGTTTGTCTGGAGCTGAAACGAAGACAGGCGTTAGAGATTGTCTTTGTTACATTTTTGAGAAGTAATATTTACAAAAATGCTGAAGATAATGGCACAACATATTGTGAAAGAATGACGAAGAATTAAATGTATGAGAGACTTACAGAATTTAATTGGTATACATTTTATGAATCAAAAATTGTAGATGTAGAGCCAGGGCCAAGCAAAAAATTCCTTCTGTCATCAATAACTTCAGCAAGGTAAAAAAAAAACTGTTTCATCGTTTTAAATTGTGCTGAACCATTTTTGTCGTTAATGCATAAAATCCGCAATGTACTTATCAGAGAAGACAGTAGAATATAAAGGGTTCATGAGGGGATTAAGAATGATTTCGCGCAAACGCGAAACTTACTGCAACCTCTTGGCGGCAAAGGCGGCGCAGGTTCCGGTCCAGGCTCGCTCCAAGAAGTTCTCAAACCAGTCTGATCGACGCCGTCCGTCGGCGTCGGCAACGAATGCCTCAACGGCAATTTAGGGCTCAAAGGTTTGCTGAGGGTTCTTTGATGCGTGGGCCTGGGTGGAGTCGTGCCATAGCCCACGGAACGAGGTCGCACCTCGCGTTGAGGTATAGGAGGCGGTCCGCCGTCTACTTTTGTGTAGAAACCTTCATCTTCTAGCAGACCGTCGCTGTCTGCGTGGGAGGATCGAGACCCGACTGTCTCCAACGTGGCTGGCCTTTGCTTTTCGTTCACGGGCAGCGGAGGCAATGGCGAACTGAAAAAGAACGAGTAGAAAGATATATCGTCTAGTCCTAAAACTCAATTATAATTTACAAGAAAGATAGAATGTTAACGCTAGGTTTACTAGTCAAACTGAGTAGTATTTTTCTAGTATTTTTAATTTACGGCTATTGTAGAAACCCATCCATGAGGAATTATAAATGAGAACTGCTTTTGCTTTGAAAAATTGTTCAGAAGATTTTAAGAATTTACGACAAAAATGAGTAGCTCGAATGGTAAAACAGTGAGCGCATTTAAAAAATCATCGCTTCCTCATGAAAAATAAATATGTATGTAGCTGTTGCATCTTGCAATTCAATCAGGCAATTTTTATTTCGCATAAAAATTCGCCGTTTTTTCATGTGTGCGTATGCGTGTGAAATACATTAACAGTTAATTTGAAAATTTCATTTAAGCTTAACCCCTTGCACTACTATTTATTTTACGATTAGAATGATTAGAATTTCGTTGACGTTTATAATTCACTAGGAAAAAGGCGTATTCTTTAGGCTATATGTTGACTAGAATAAAACAGAATTCCATTTTAAATCAGAAGGAATTAACATAGCATACATACTTAGCAGATTCTGACTCTATATTGTAGCACGAGGGGTTAAAGATCATACTGGAAAACTCGAAGAACGTTGAAAATTGTGAGTGAGCGTAATTTCCTGTCCAGGAATTGTACAACAAGGCATTACTTGACGATGCTGTCCTGGTGGATAGTCCTCTGCCTAGCCAGTGGACCGAGGCACTGCTTCAGGTGTGTGAACCTCTCGTTGAGCCTCTTGTGCAGCGGTTGCACTCCAGCAGGGGCGATCTGTCCATGTAGATTCAGCCCAGCTTCAAGCACGCTCATTTGATCGAGGATCAACGATTTCAGCCGGTTCACGTGTGGCACCATGTCCGGATTCTGTCTAGCAAACTCCGGTGTGAGGAAGGCTTCTTCGTACTTGGTAATACCGCCCATAACATTGGCATCGATGATTCCCTGCAGCCTCATGCTGAAGGGGTTGATGTTTCGATGGGGTTCGGCAGTATATTGCGCAACCAGTCTCCTGAGTTCTCTCTCCACGCTCTGCATGGTCTCGCAAGCATATTGCACTGGTGCTAGGAGCTCGGACCTCTTCTCGATCACCTCGAACCACCTGAGAATGCCTGGCAGCTTCGCCTCCGTGGTCAAAGTGGTCCTCTCGATCCAGAGCGATTTGAACTCGTTCTCGCGGTCGACCGGACCTCTGTGCAACGGCCGATCAAACAGGAACTTCCGGACGTCGTTGACGAGGTAAAACGCGACGATCCGCTCCGGAACTTCCGCCCCGCGACAAGCCAGACTGCTCTCTTCCGGTATCGGCTTCACGTTGCAGATTTGGATGTCTGTAACCAGAGATGAACATGAAGGAGGCTGACGAGGGACTCGAGTTGTGTCCGGCTTCGATTTTAACGAAATTTTGCACACACACGATGATATATTGAAAACAACAAAACAGTTTAAAGGAAATTAGTAACATACTTATTTAATAGACTTTATATGAAAATTGTGTCACGAGTCTGACACGATTTTATAGGGGAAGGGGTTACCAATATAAATAATTAATGTTACGAACCTCCCAATGGACCCATGTTAGGACGTAATTTTAATTATTTATATCTTCGAAAGTACCAAGTGACTATGGCTAACACTTCATATACGGTTTTAGGAACTTGTATACTACTGTCATATTAAAACTCGTTAAAGTAGAAGTCGAAAAATTTGGGTTCTTCCCTTGTGAGGGATGCCGAGGGATGCTAAGGGATGCTAAGGTCGTTAAGATTCGAAGAAATCCGCGAGCTTACATTGTCCCTCAGACGTTAAGATGCTCTCGTCCGGCGGAGAGTTCTTCATTAAAATCTGCGCGCTCGGGAACTCCGTCTGCAGCCGTTGCGTGAATGCACCTATTCGCTCGTACTCCAGACCGCGGTAGATGAAAAGCTTATTCTGCAACACGCCAGGCAAAGGCAATTACACCCACGCCCGAGCAACCTCACCTCGACGCGTTAATCACCCGGCGAGGGTTGCCCTAACGAGCACGAGTGTCACGCTGACTTTTCAATGAGCCTTTCGCGCGACGAGACGACGAGCATGTGTTTCGAGCTTTTTCGGTAATGCGACCAGCAATCTTCACGATTTTACATTTATGAACATTCAGGTGCCTGTAGAAATTGCGAGCGAGAACAATCTTCGCGCTTTGCTTCCTTGTTTGACTAAAAAGGCTCTCATTCCTTTGCTAATGATGCACAAGGTTCTGAAAGCAATTTCTTGAAAAACCACTTTTACTTGCCAATTTGTTCCAATTCTTTTGAAAACTTTGAACCTGATAATACACATTATCTAGAAGCTACATCATTTCGAACCTACAAAGAAGTGGTAACAAGCACAAGAAGTGGCAATCATGCTCATTATCTGTGAAGAACTGGGGAAGCAACAGGATCAAAAATTGTGTGAAATCCCTGTAATCAATCCAGCCTTCACCTCGAACCGAATAATTTGTCCTTTTGACATTCTTCGAAGATATCGCATAGTAACAGAGAGCTATTGGACACCTGTGTGTATTTCCTTACCCTAACGAACAGTGGAAAGCTGAGACCATAGAACCCAACGCGGAAGTACTCCGGTTCTGGTCTCAGCTGAGTCAATATATTATCCAGGAACTTGGCTTGGAGCTTCAGCACGTGGCTGAGTTTCGCGTAATCGTACAGCCTGGTCTCATAAAGCACCGCAAGCTCCTTGCACAAAGGTATGCCCTTCTCCCAGCACTTTCCTCTGTCCAAATAGTGTATGATCTTATGGTACAGCAGCTCTTTTCTCTGCCACTCCGGTTGCTGAGGATGCGTGTGATCAGGAGGTAGGATCGTCGAACTCCAACCGAGCTGATCGGCGTACAGTTTCATGGTGAATCCTGCCTCTGTGTAATTCTCAGCCGCCAGGTGAAGGTCGTGGAGCTTGTAAATGTATCGCAGGTACATCTCCTTCCGGTTGAACTCATTCTTGTAGAAATTCTGCAGCAGAAACAACGAGAGTCCCATTAGTGGATGGGATATCGCAAGTGTTCGATCGGAACTGAAGATAACGCTGCTAATATACGCTTTGCCTCGTGTCCGGGTTTGTATATACATTCTTGTTTACACGTTTAATGATTCATCTAACGCAATTATCGCGATCGAGCACTGCGTGCTACACCGGGCACACTCTGGTTCAGAAGCGGTTTCGGAATATTTATGCGAATATGGATCCCTGTGGACTGTTTATGAAATTAAAATTCCTGGAGCAGAACTGATTCTGAATATTTAACATTTTGGTTCTCCGTTTTTCTCAAACCCTGCAGTGATTTTTATAAAGAAGGAACACAATTTTTATTTATACAAAAATGAAAATCGCAGCTGTGGGGTTTATATTAACCATATATTGGGATTGCTTTTTCTAAGTGGACCCTTCCCCGTTGTCCAACAAAATTAGCGATGTTGTGCAACATTTAAATTAATATGAACACGCTCACCAATAAATTAACAGTACACGACATCCGTTTGTCCCGGTTCTCGTCGCCCTGGATCACACTCCTGTAATCCAGAAGCCTCTCTAGCAGTCTTGTGATCGATGTGATGAAGGCTGTCCCACTCTCCTTCCAAGTTGGGTCCTCGGATTGTACTCTGTCCAATAATCTGCACACAGGAGAATCTTTTACACTCTGTTACGAGAAGAATCGAAGGTAGGATTCCAAGCAAAAGTCTTGTGTAGTGAACTTACACAGCGCTAAGATGCTCCCTAAAGCAGCGTGAAATTGAAAAGCAGTTTAAACATGGCCTTGGCATTAATAATTCATTCACAATTCATTGTATAATGGTCCACTAGACCAGGCATGAGCAGAGATTGCTCTGTGGGTCACTTGGCTGGCTTTATCCAGATCCAAGAGAAATTAAACCGCGCCTGTTTGAGCCTAAGAGCATCTAAACCACGCCTACTTTGGTCAAGGATCAATTACGTCACAGCAATTAGGTCAGAGACCAATTAAACCACACTAGTTCAAGTCAAAGACCAATTAAGGTACGCCTACTTAAGTCCAAGACCAGTTAAACCACGCCCATTCGGTTCTAAAAGCAATTAAGTCACGCCCACTCGGGTTAAGGATCAATTACATTTCATCAGATCAGAATTAAGCTACGCCCACCTAGGTCAGAGACCAATTGAACCACGCCCATTCGGGTCAGTCTAGACACTCTAAGCAAGATAGATGTTCTAAGCCCACTTAAACTGAACTTACAAGGTGGAAGGTATCTTATCTTCGCCATAAATAACCCCCAGGGTAATTCATGGCGCTCCAAGCTATTCTACCCCATGCCTGTTCGAGCCCAACACCCAGCTTCACCTCCCGAATCAAGACTCACATAGTGTTGAACAGCTGCCTGTACTCATCATCGCCCTTATTCTCGCTGATCAAGATATCCAGCTTGTCGATCAGTTCCGACTCGACAGACCTGAAGCTGCCGCGCGCTCTCTGCTCGCACTCCATCATGTCAAAGAATATATGCAAGGTAGCCTTCCTGAGCTCGCTCTCGGGCACCAGTGTGACCTCCAGAAACGGGCCGACCATTCCCGGGATGAACTCCAGCTTCCTGTCTCCGAGATGCGACCACATCGACAGGATTTGGAAGCCCATCAACACCCTCATGTCCCCATATTTCTCAACGATCTTCTCCCTCTTCACCTCGGAGAACTGTTCGAGCTGCAGCGACGGCTGAGTCAGATACGCGACAGCAAGATTAAAGTAGGTGGACCAGAGCTGCGAGTCGAAGCTAGTGTGGAGAAACCGGAAAGCGAGCGGCTGGGCCAGCTCCTGCAGCGACTTGAGGATCACGTTGTTCGCCTGCATCCTGATGACTAGCCAGTCCGGCGGGAAGACCTCTTGCCGCACCAGATCCCGAAGAACCAGGAAAACCCTCAACAGAAAGTCCTTCAACGGTTTCCTCTCCCCGGTGTGCGTCAGCTCTTCCCAGAGCCTGGTGTAATGATACTCGTCCAGCAATTGCAGGAGGCCGATCAAGCAAGCTACGAGACACCCTAACACGGTGCCGCTGGTGTTGATCACGATCAGGATGGTCTGAATGAGCACGTCCAGGATAGAGAGACACAATGTCTCCACGTCGTGATGAATGCAATTGTTGACCTTGTTGGTGTCCCTGCCTCTCTTATGCAGGAAGCTGAGGATCTCTCCCAGGATGTCGGTGCAAGCTCGCAGCTCCTCCCGTCGCATCAGGTGGATCCTCAGGTGTCTGCACATGGTAGCCAGCAGGAGGTTCCTGCTCTCGTCGTCCTCGCGAAACAGCGACGACGTTGTGAGATTCTTGATCGCCATCAGCTTCGCCTGGATCAGTTGCAGCGGCGGCTCCCTGGGCACCGAGTCCAGCATCGTGCAAGTCAGCTTGGCCACTTCCAGCACCGGCAGCACCGCTATCAGCTGCTCGAACACCGCCGAGATCGAATAATGCAACGCGATCTGCGAGCTGAGCACCAGCTCGTAGGGAACGCCCAGCATTTTATTGAACGAAGCGAACACCCGGTAGATGTCCCTCCGGAAGCTGTCCTCGTACTGGCCAGCCGTGGCCCTGGCGAACAGCAGCCGGCTCTGGATGATGAACTTGAAGATGTACTCCAGAGAACGGAAACACTTGATAATCGGCTCCTGCTTGTCCGCGGCGCTGGCCCAGTCCGCGCAATGTTGCACGCTGCTCAAAAGACCCTGGTACACTAACGCAGCGGCGAAGTGACCGGAAATGTACGCGTCCATCACCGGCTTGAAGTGCTCGAACTTCGAGTCCTCCAGCAGGCTGAAGATAGAGACCAGGACCTGGAACACCAGCCCAGAATGCGCCGTCGAGTTCCCGTCTTCTGTATGGAACATGGAGAACAGAGCGTCTAAAATGTCCTGCAGGAACTTGACCAGTTCCTCGCCGTCCAGGCGCAGGACTCGACCCAACGCATCCGAGATTCTCTCCGGATGAGCCTTCCATTGCAACAGACTCAACAGGTCGACGTTCTGAGTCAGCTTTGTGCTGCACAACAACGTGTGCACCAGGACTGCTTCTTTAGGCGACCTCGAGAACGCTGCGAAACCTGCTGATATGACAGAGGATATTCAAAAACGTTGTTGAAACTCCCTAAACTAAGATTTGCGTTAACCCCTTGCACTACCATTTATTTTACCATCGCAATGACTAAGACTTCTTCGTGGCTCATAATTTACTAGGGGAGAAAGGAAATTGATATTTATTGTATGACTAGGTGTTCTCGGATTTTATTGACTATTATAAAATTCTATTTCTGTTTAAAGGGAACGCATAATATACATATTTAATAGATTATGTTAGAAGTCTCCATCACGAGTCTAACTCGATTAGCAAATGTGATTAGAAGCAGCGAAATAGAAGGTTGAACGAGTGCTCTCGGTTATTGTTAGCTTTTCAATTTTTATTTCGTTAAATAACTCAGTTTGGTCTCGTGGAATTTTTTGTGGCTACCGAATGGGTATGCAAAGTGATGATGGCTCACCTGTTGTGTTCGGCTCGCGGGCGCAGGTCGGCAGCATAAGGTAGCTCAACGAGTCCAATTTGGTTCGGTCCTCGCACTTGTAGATGTACAACTCGTGAGGACCGTCCTGAAGAGTGGCGCCCCCGGGCTCCATCAACCGGACGAAGGCGAAGGAGAAGAGCTTCTTATCCGTCTTCTCGCGGGCTGGAAAGCGTATCAATGAGTAAGACGAATATAGAGATGACTATTAGGATGTCCAACGGACGGGGAATTTATTTATTCTTATCCACAGTGTGCTAGGTTTGGATCTTCATGTTAATCTAATTTCTTCATGTTAAACGTCGCATTCTATTGCATTGGAAATGGCTGTCAGGTCCTTCGTTCGTAGTACTTGTTATTTTTAATTAGACATGGCGTATGGTAACTTTTCATTGAAACTTAGAAAGCAGACATTTTTGGTGCAATTATGTTTCAGTAGATCTTTCTGAAAAAATTACCTTTCGTGTTACAAACACACAAAAAAAAGATAAACTACAAGTAACCCTGTGACACTTGACATAGACAGATTTATAAGAGATTTTCAGTGTAGAGTAATAGGGGTAAGTTTATTGGTCAGCCGACTGCAGTTTCTTGCGAACGAGTGGTTCCTCGGGGTCTCCAGTACTTACTCGAACAATGGCGGAATTCAAAGCGAACGTGGCTCCCGTAAAATTTGTCGATAGGTATGGCCAGTCGAACGGTCTCCGCCCACGCTGGACTATTGTGATGGTATATGACTAAGCTTTGGTATTCGGAACTACCCTCCATTCCAGCTGCCCCAAACAAACAGCCCTCCAAGGGTTGGCCGTCCGAGTCCAGCACCAAAATGGTCACCTAAACCGTCCATGGACAAATGAATAAAAAATTAATCAATTATCGATCGGATGTTACTTCGTGTCTGGACAATGTCAAAAATAACGTTGCTCCCTTATTGTTGCTTATCTAATCGGAATGTTCGCGTTACCTCGATGTTCTTCCCCGTGGATTTTCCACCCCTCTCGAATTCTCCGCGCTCCAGCTTCAGGTACAGATCGTTCCTTACATCCCCTGGCATGATCACGTCGGAAAATCCCAGTTTCTTCGTCAAGCAGATATTCTTGAAGAGCAAGGGATGCTCCACCTTCACCTGGGACAGTTCGCCGTGCAAAATCCGCAACGAGACGACGATGCCGTAATTCGGCTGGCCCGGAAGCGGCGAACACTTGTTGTTGCGGATAATTTGCTCGTGCAGCTGGTGGAAATCCTTCTCCTCGCCCTGGCACACCTGAAATACCGCGGAACAATGCTGTTCACTGTCTCCTACTCCGCAGATCTTATCACCAGTGTTAATTACATGGAGCGTTTCTCGGGACGCGGAATGCTCATTTTAATTCGACCGCCTTTGACGGTAATCGTGTGAAAAATTGTCTGATTACGGAGATCCTCGCCTCCTTTAATTGGTTTTTACCGGCTCGGGAACTTTGCAGTCGAGACAATGCCCTCGGATTTTAGTTTGGTTTGTTCAACTGTGGTGTCGTGAATTTATCGTTTTAGTTTCTCGTTTTTTAGGGTCTCCTGTCCTGGGGGTTGGTTTTAATATTTTTTGGAACTCGTATGAAATTCCTAATTATCGTAATTGATAATGAGAATGTTCTGCAGGACGTTTTGGAACTCAGTTTCGTTTGTTAGACCATTGGGCATTGATTTATAATATTATATTTTTTGAGAGGCTCTCCATCGAATCGCACGAAAAATGGGTCTTCTTCAGGAATTTATTACAGGAAAGCTAGACGACGCAGAGCTAAAATATTTCATTGTATTCTGGAATCATTCAATATTGTAGACAAATTTTGTGTAAATGATATTAATTAATTCACTGATGAGTAAGAGGAGCATAAAGAATGCATTTTCCTTGAGAAATTGTCTAAAATTAAAAGAAAAACAGGAGCTAAAATTATTTTACATTATATCTACACTGTATATCATCCAGTTTCCCTATAATAAATTTCTGAAAGTGACTTTCTATGTGATTTAATAAGGGTAATTTCGTACTCTTAAGGGTATTTTCTGTTGGGGCGATCTCGATCCCTCATCAAAGTTGCACCATTCACGCCGGCATAACTCTTGCTCTCAACGGGTTCGACCTATAGCGAAACTCTGTTGCAAAGTCTAATAAAGTCGACCTACGATATTTAGGTTAATCCTCGAAGTTTCTCTGAAGACTCGAGACATTAATAACTTCGCTACAAGATAAGAAGGCCCCGCGACACGAAGTTGCACCGGGTTGCAACTCCTGGCTCGCAATCGATGCATCATCAGATTCCGAAATGAGGAACGCGATACCTGGCCACCGGGGAACGAAACGACCATAAAGCATAAGGCACCGTGAAGCTCGGACACGACAAATGGAATACGATTTGCATAGACTCGGCAAATTTCCTATCGAACACCAAAGGCGTCGTAAACCTTCTTCTTGAAAAGGACACTGGGGAACACTTTTCCAAGCACCTGCATAGAAACGCTTACCCCCTTGCATTCAAACAAACTTCATAAAATATCCTACAAACATCTGCGAACTTCATCAAATTCTTTTCTAAGAAGAAAATTTGTTCTACTAGGAAGAAGAATAAAAATAAAGAGACTAGTCTTAATGCAACACAGATTAACACGTTGACCACTGTGTATGTGACATTCACAGACTCGCAATTTATAATTTATAACGTCTAATAAAACGTTTTAAACGTCTCAGAAATGCTACAGTGTCGTATAATAATTGACAGATAATCCAAAATTTCCAAGTTTTCACAGAAATTGGAAGAAACTGACAAAGAAAAGCTGGCACGTTTTCCACAATTTTCTTCGAGGCAGTCAACGATAAATTAAAAATAATTTTCAGGGGATCACCAGGTGGCACAAAACGCATTCAGGACCTCGTCAACGTTACCTTGAACGTCATCTCGAGTTCCTCGGTATGATCCTGCGTGGCTTCAGCCAGGGACAGGACTGCAACCCCGTGCGGCCTCCTGTAGATCGCAGTTCCTGCTTTATTCTTCCCCGAGTCCGAGTAGAGCATTCTTCCGCAGCGCATCACGTGCGCGACCATGTACAAATCTCTGCCCAGATCCGCGTTCCCCAGGTCTGTGAATATCGTGCAGTTGCTGTGGATCTTCTCGACGAAGCTGGAGAAACCCTCCTTCGAGATCCTGACGAGGAACCGTTCGCTCAAGTATTGATTCCTCTTCGCGTCGTACAGAGAGAAGTAGATTTCTGTGTCTTCGCCGACTGTGTGCCCGAAATCCCTCATGCAGAAGTAAAGATGATGAGTGAGGACCTTTTTGTGCTCCTTCCTTCGCAGGGTACCCTTGGCTGATGCGCCTTGCGAATTCTCCGCGCTCTGCACGTGCTAGAACATTGACAAGCTTCATTAATTATCTAGGATTAATCGTTAGTTCTTTGGGGAAAGGGAGAGGGGAAAGATATTGAACTGATACCGTCTTCTCGGGTCGGGTAGAAGCCGGGACAGACGTGGGGATAGTAATTTATGCTCTGGGAGCGCTTTGAACTGCTCCCGAGGGCAACGCTGACAATTTAGGGCAAATGGTGTCGGAGCAAGGCGACATTCTATAGTTTGAGAGACTGTATTTCGCTGTATACGAGCCTCTGGCTCGTTTGCCAACTCGATTAGCTCCAGAAAATAAAAGTGAAAACGAATTTTACTATTTCGTCAGCCCGTAAAAATTATACGAATTTTTGCCATTTTTGCCATTGTTATCATTCAATGGAATTAGCACACTTTATCCACCGGAAGCGTATCGATAGGATTTTCAATAATTGTACCGTCCTGAAAGGTAGCTTGTAAATCTTTTACTGTATATTTGCAAACGAAAACCGCATTGGCAAAGCGAAGAGAGAAATTTCAGCCGTCCCGCAATTCTACCCTAAACCCAGTGACACAGATTTGCATGCTCCCGATGCAACCGCGACACAAAACCGCCTGTTGGCTCTCCCAAGCATCCTAAGCACAACGTACGCTCTCTGTATCTCGATCGGAGATTTCGGCAGTTCGCGAATTGGAGTGCAAGATCGGCGAATCGGCTCGCGTTCGATCGTTCCCCGGTTAAAATCCTGAAAAATCGTCTAGCAAATAACGGGGCCGGCTGAATGCGCAATGAGACGTTAAAAATTTCATGTCAACGTTGCACGTGCATCGAATCCGAAGCCGAAGAGACCGGCTTCATTTCGATTCTCGCGGGCCACTCGAAATGGTCAGCACTCCGGCTAGAATTTCAATGAGCCACGCGGGCAGTCCAGCGAACTATGCCGGCGCTGTTATAGCGTCCTCTCTCCCGTCTTTGTCCCTCTTTCCCCCGTCATCGACTCTCTTTCATACGGCATATTGGTGCTCTCCTGTCCACCGGTTTTATTTTTTCTTTTTTTTTTCGCCCCGTCGATTGCGGAGTCAGCGGCAATGTCGGCGTCCGAGGTAAAGTGCCATCGAGTTACGTTACCCGGGCATATTTTTCACGGGCTTATGCGATGCTACTGGACTTTGTAATTACCACGTGATAGAGCTCCACCACGGACATGGTATCCGGGTCCACCATATGGGCGCCCTGACGAGGCACCAGGTCCAGACCAAGTTTTCTGGAACAGTGGAAAATGAACGACTCGGTTAGATAACGGAATTTCGAATTTCCCGCCGCGCGCTTTTGCTCTTGCGAGGAGACGCTGCAGCGAAATGGAGGCTGAGGGAATGATTTATTGGGGAAATTGAAAAAGGGAAATACGAAACAGGTTTCTAGACCATTTTCAATAGTTTTCAATTCCTAAAAATAATTTTCATTGATATGCAAAGCAGTTACTTAGTTTTGTTTCGCTACTATACTGTGAGGGCGCGTCTGAGCAAAATGGAGGACGATGAGGGAATGATTTATTGGGGAAATTGGAAAGGGGAAATACGAAACAGGTTTCTAGACCATTTTCAATAGTTTTCAATTCCTACAAATAATTTTCGTTGATATGCAAAGCAGTTACTTAACTTTGTTTCGTTACTATACTGTGAGGGCGCGTCTGAGCAAAATGGAGGACATTGAGGAAACGATTTATGAGCGTAGTTAAAACAGGTAATATTGTGCCGATTTATAGGTCCTTGGCAATTTTTATCTTCCTAAAATCAAAAAGATTTTCTATAAGAGGGGAACAAATTATTTTCTTTCGCTTTGCTGCTCTTGCGAGAAATTATTCGAGCAAAATGGTGGTTGATGAGGACACAATGTATGGGGAATTAGGAAGAGGAAATATTCAACATGTTTCTAGGTCATTAGCAATTTTTTGACACTCGTAAAAATATATAAATCTTTCATTTTCTATCAAAAGATTTCATTTTACTTATCAATGTCTACCTTGCGTTTCTTTACGACTAAACGCTGTTTCACAAAAATTAGAGTCATAAACAAATCCAAATTCCCTTTATCACGGATCCCATCATAATTCAAGACAGATAAAAGTCTTCTTCGGCGTTTCCCTTCGCTGAACTGTCTGAAAGAAATTTCCGAAAGAGATTTCGCCAAGTCCAATGAGAATATTGGACCCTGAACGAAGTCCTTGCAACTATGACTGCAATTTATTGATCCCGCTGAAGTCTTTCCCAGGGGAATTGCGAAGATAACAATTTCGCATCAATTCCGTCCCGCATAATGGGAAGCAGACCGAGCAAACGGCGGACTTATTTGCAGTCTCGCGTTGCAACAATCGTCGCGGTTTGTCGAATAGAAATGGGACTTCAGTCACAACTATTGTATAACAGAACTGAACCGTGCAAACACGGCTATGCTTGTATTGAATCATCGCGGAGCGTGTTTCTCCTTTCGCGGAAAGAACACGCTGTATTCGGGACGAGGTGCTGCGACATTGTGCAACGTTGTCGTGCCGCAAACAGAACGCTTAATTTCGCCGACGTTCTCAAACGTTGGAGCACACCGTTCGCGGTTGAAACTCGCAGAGCCGGCAGGCGAGATATTTGTTAGTCGACAAAAGTCAAATAACGTTCGGCAAATAAGCTTCGCAAAAATTGCTGTGTATTTTGGATAGCGGCATTAACCCTTCAGAAACGACGTCTGACTTTCAGTTTCAAAACGTACGGTGTTGCTTGATAATTGATTTTTACTACCGCGTGTGCACGGGAGTTCAGAAATTGACGCCGTGCCTAATCGGACTCGAAGGATCTGCAAATTAAATTTTTCCGCGAACGATGGCGTCGCGGGGAGACAATAGATAATTCACAGAACTTAGGATCGATTCGAGATCGCCAGTTCTTCTGCGAAGAAAACGGTGCTGCAACGTAATCATGGAGGCATGCCACGTCAATTTTCGAAATTCGCTTCCGAAGTGGCCGGACCTCTGTATACTTAAGAGTGAAGTTAACTTCCCATGACCCCGGTCGACCGCATGCCATAGGGCCGACGTGTTCTCGAACGCATTGGGGCCCTACAGGGCCGTGTGCTCACCTGGGTCCCCTTGTGGCCCCTTCACCTGGCAGGAATGCAGCCACGGTTCCCTGCGTTTTACCAGCGTGTGCGCCAGAATTTCCACACGATATTCATTTCCACTCGTCTTCATGGATTCTCGGATTTTATCGACAAAAATTAGTGATTAATGAAAATAATCATCCTGAACAGTCTTTTGTATTTCGTGTCTGACCTGTTTTTTTTTTTTATAAGTGCATCAAATCCGCGGTCTACTTATTGAGATTATTAAGGAAGGAAAAGGTTTGTATGGTTACTGTTTGCCGACAATTTTTTATGGTAACCTCAGCTAATGGCTCGCGCTAGTTTCTAGCTCGTACAGTAGCGGCTCGAGTCAAGTGGAGGCCCCGAGCGGTAAAACTATTTGGGTCCCCGAACTCAAGTTAGAAATATAAGCTGCAAGAAAACTGAAGAAAAATGAATGCTTCGAAATTCGGGGGCCCCACGCGGCCGTTTAGTCCGCTTAAACCCGCCACCGAGCTTCTAGTAAATCCAGATCAAAGAAAAACTCGTAGAAGAAGTATTATTGAAGAAGTATTATTGAACTTTGAGGATATAAGAAGTAGACTCGCCAAGAAAGTTCGCCCGCAGGCTGGCCTGGCAAAGAATCGGTTCCCCAGCACAGGGGAACGCGTTTCGCGTCGCGGGAGGCAGAACAAAAGATGGCGCCGAACATCTCGAGGGACAATCGCATTAATAACCGAACAAGATACGAGTCGTCCACGGTGCATGTACTACGGTGCTTGTACAGCATTCGTACGACGACCGGGAAGTTCAAGAACCTCCGAGAACTTGGGGACTACAGGATCCGTCGAACGACTATGCGAGCGGCGTCTACAGAAAATCGAGTGAAACTCTCCCATCAGCCCCCTGACAAAGTCGCGGGTGCAGCCGGATAAGTAATACACTTATCGGAGTTTCTCCGCGTTTAACCGATTACGGTAATCCAGTTATGCCACTTTCTCTCTCTCTCTCTCTCTCTCTCTCGCTCTTTCTCTTTCTCTGTCGCGATTTTCTTTCGGCCGCGCACGTTCGCGCGTGTATCGCTTATGCAAACGAGCCCCGACGCCGCGCCGCGCCGTGACACGCGAGATTATTTTATCCGTGAATTATGCGACCGGGTGGAATAAGAAAAACGGCCGAAATTAACGCGAAATTCGTACAAAAACGATTCGCGGAAAACGAATCCGAGAATTCGATCCCATTTCTCTCCGCGTCCTCGTATAATGCGATCAAAAAACTGTTTAAAAGTCTGTACAGAAATTTCTCTATATATGTCGCCAAGACCTGGATGATAAACGTCCCGAAATTATCCCCACTGCCGCGGGGCATACCCCGTGAGGGTCCCTGAAGCACGAGAGGCCTTGGACGCCGAGGAGTGTAAACATAACATGGCTCGGGTGTGTCTCCTGGACGATACATGACGCTGGCAAGACCCATTTTGTTGACAGATATCGAGAATTGTTATTATTACTTTTTTTATTATTATATGTTGTTATTATTATGGTGACAAGTGCACAGGGAAGGTATAAAGAATTGTGTGAAACGACTGTGCACTTTCTGCCACAGAAGACAATAATTCGAGGCTGAAAAATACAATTTAAAATCGCATACGACATAGATTTATGGTTTAAGTAGTTTAAGTATTGTTCTTCAATGTGTTCATAGTTGCCATTCAATCAGAGCCACAGGCTAATCGTAAAAGTATCTCGAGCGGACACCGTGCCCGACGGGATCACGTTTGCGTTCGACGAGACGAGAACCAGAAGAACCGCACACAGAGCTGCAGTCTCCATGCAAGTTGCAGTCGAGCGGTAATTAACGTTTCTCGAGTGAAGTGGCCGCCCCCGCTTCGAGGATCGTGAATTTCGGCTGGATCGGCAGAATTAAGTGGTACTGGAGCGACCTTTTCCCTCCGTATGCCCTCTTCCTCCTCTTCTTCTTCTTCCTCCGTGGGCACCGATCGCGGTGATTCTCCGCATCTACGCCCTCGCGCGCATAAACGCGATTCTATATTCGAAAGACTGGGTGCTCTCCACGTCGATCGTGACACGAATCATCGAGACCGTTGCGGGTCAAACAAGTGGAAAGTTTCGATAAATAATTGCGAATTAAGTATTTCGATACGAATTAAAAATTGGAAAAATGTCCGTTAGATGAAACCTCGCGCCGTAAACGGTGTATCGCAGAAATGGCTGCCATGTCCTTCTGACTTCAAATACTCTGTACAATTCTTCAGCAAGTACTGTTTAAATACCACATTTTTGGAAAATCCATAATTTAATATATGAAAAGAATTGTCGCCTTTCAATCATTCGAAGCTACGCAACACCTCAAGGGACCTTCAGGAATTGTTTTCGGAAGAACTATTAAACTTTTCGTTTCAGGATCTTGCACACATATTTGTCGGTATTCGAAGCACGCGTGTGATTTTTTCCAAGTAAAAATAATCGAAACTGCACGAGTTACATAATACTCGATGCGGATTAGTCCGTATTTCCGATCGGTGCAGGTTTCGACGAAATCGCAAGGGGGTAAAAGTACGAGAGGCACCCGGGGCGACAGGGTACGGTCCTGGGAGGCCCGAGAAGGTCCCCCCTCGGGCCCCGGTTGATGGAATGCAGGTGAGCAGGCAGAGTTCGATGCGTGGAGACAGGTACAGGCAATGTCCGCGCGCGTGCGCCCTCGCTCTCGGTCTCTCGGTTGGGACCTATGTCCCATTCCAAAGATATCGGATGAATTCCCTATGGCCTGGGACCGGGTCTGCGCCCGTTTCACAGGGGCCCACCGGTAAAACGGGCTACCACGGAGAGGGGAGGAAAGAAGTAAACTCCGTCGAGGCAACGCTTCTCTTCTTCCTCTCCCGTGTGCGTGTTCCTCTATCGACGCTTTCTTCGGCGGCCTCGTCGTCTACCCTCGATGACGAATTCGCCGCCATTTACCGAGCGTTCACGAGAGATCGAACACTTTCGAGCACCGAGACCGACGCCAGACGGAACTTTCAATTTGCTCGGAATTACCCGACAAGCCCCCCTTTCCCCATTCAAACCCCCTTACCGTCGCCCCTGCCCCCCGCGAGAGAAGTTTTTCTTCGCGACTGTTGCACAGAGTTGGCTGGATGCTCAATGGGGAGGATATCGGCGAGCAATTTAGCCGATACGAAAGTTCCTCGACTAACAATGAGACCCTGTTGGGCCCGGGATTTCTTTATTAAGCCGATTACTCCGTCTATCGAACCTGACACTGCCTTGCAAGTCGACAGAACTTTCCCAGAGCTTCGGACTTGATGGGAATAATGCGGTCGCATTTGCGCGTGGAGGATCGAACTTTACTGCGGAATATCGAACAATCAGGAGAACGAACATATTAGACATTGCATCATTGCGAAAGCTCGTGTCATGAAAACCCACATGCAGTGTTCGCGATAAAGAAGCCTTGTAAAAGTTGTTTCTAAAATGATTACAGAACATGATAGGGACTACGTAACTAAATGATTAAACTGTTATTGTTCGTGTGCAACGATTGCCACTTCCAGAACCTTAGGTTTAAGGGACGGTTTACAGCCCTTAGGTATAATCGACCCTACTGTAAAGGAAAAGCGAGGACTAAGGTTAGTCGAGCCAGCGCGTTGTCACGTTAAGAAGTAGACCCACATTTCTAACACCAAGTTTTTAGTTATACAGTTATATGTATACAACCGTTAATATCTCCAACACTGTACACGCGATATTGCAACACCCCACTGCTTTAATAAACGCTAACAGTTATTTCAAACCTCCGTCTGCAACCGTACGTTCATCGACGCACACTGGATCCTTTATTAATAATGTTCTTTGACTGTTCCAGGCTTTCAAAAGATATAACACAAATTCTGGAATACGTATCGTGAAAGATTTCCTTCCTAAAATAAAAATCGCTATACCCTAATAAAATTGTTGTTATCGTTGTCGAATTGCAACCACGCATTTTTGTCGCGAATGCATAAAATATCATTGTCAGGGTCTTGCGAGACCCACTGCGGAAAGGTCTCGCCAAGGCGGGGTTCGCTCGAGCAGACGAGCTGAGGCAAAAGTTTCCGCGACGCGAACTTCCGAGAGCGTGAATCATTCAGATCGGAATCAGAGTCTTAATGAGACGCGTGAAATGATTAAACGCGGCTCAGGGCCCGCCCCCTCGGGGCCGAGCTAATCTCTCCCCGTAGTGACCCCCTCGAGCTATTCGGGAAATTTACGAGCGTAGAAAGAAAAATCATCCCCGGGGCACAACGGTAACACAGTGGTGGGATCTGATGGTTTTTGTGGCCAGCGGGTTTTCAGCTCCGCTGTGAGCGAGCGAGCGAGCGAACAACGCTGAGTTCTCTTCGCCTAACCATTCGGTAGCTTTGAACGCTGTGTAATTACGTCTCGGCAGCGCTGGCTGTCTGCGAGTTCTGGACTCCTGTTTCTGCTCTCGAACCCCGCTATCGATTATATCAGACCCCGTTCCGCACTTTGTTCCGACGCTGTCTTCGACGGTTTCCGGGTGCGTTCGAAAGCAGTTGAAACTTCGCCTCTTTGAATTCATCGGGAAAGTTCGCGGCCCCTCTGATTGGCTTCCCCCCTCCGGCAACTTTCTTCATTTCTTCATTTTCTCCTCCTTCATCTTTCTTCTTTGATTATCTGGCATCGCTCGATCTTCTGTGGTTCGTGCTTTATTCTGGAAATAATAACTGCTTGCGCGATATTTGGGAAGAGTAACAGAAGCGACCTGTCCAAGAGGGTGCCATTAGGTCACACAGAGTTGCATTCTGGGACTTTTTATTTCTTCCTTGATTTGTAACCATTGGATTGCCCTCTGTGCTCTTTTCCTCCGGAATGGACTTCGACAGGTTTCGCCATTTCTCGTTTCAATCGAAAATAATTGCCCCCCTGAATTGAGCAGGAATGGGACAAAATGGTTCTCCTTTAATTAGCTTGCATTAGCTAATTATTGCATTAAGCTGTATTCTGATATGAGACTAATTTCTCCTCTGTTCTGAGACTATTGCACCTCACTATGTGCACTATTATTTCGGGTGACTCCACAATTTCTGGATTCATTTGAAAATAATGGTCCCTCTGTATTAGGCAGAACAAGTCGATTCTCCTTTAATCAACTTGCATTACTGTGTTTGATCCCTCACTCCGCAATTATCACACCTCGTTCTGCAACATTCTGCTTGCCACGGTGTCGCTATCATTTCCGGTTTCTTTGAGTTGATAAAGCATGGAGTAAGCGTTGCTGTCTTGTTGATGAATATGTATCTTTCGATGAAAATCGTGTAGATCGGGGGACAGCATCGAAGCACAGTAGATTGGCATAAGCGTTCAAAGGTCAGCATGAGTATCGCCGATCACTCAAATTAGAATTCATAGGGTCTGGACCTGCCGTGCCGGCAAGTGCACATTAGAGTTCAGCCTTCGTTGCAATCAGTACATGACAGTCAATGAAGCAAGCTCGGAGCAACAAAAGATGCACTGAATATTAATGCAGCGGCCGCTGTGCTATTCGTGTATCCAGATTACTCTACTTTCCTGGTGAAACGTGTGATTAGAATACGTTGACAGTTACGATTGGCATAGCTGATGGAATGGTTTCCTAAGAGAACGCGTTGCGGAAAAACCATAAATGATAGGTGCCTGCAAACTGAAAAAGAAACCATTACATTCTCGTGTTTTATTTACTGTGATCACGAGACAAATGCATATACTTTTATAAATGTACAGTTTTTCTTTTCGATTGAACGGGTTATTCGGTTTGAAAAAATTATTTCAGCAACCTTTTTTTAGAGGCTCTGAAGACAAGAGCTTTCTGGTAGAAAATGGCTCATCAGTCTGCCGTAACCTCTGAAACATTTAAAGTGACCACAATTTTGAATACAGTACGAAGAATTGCGATTACATTTCATTATAAACGTTTATTCAATGTCATAATCTTCGATGCTACATTAAAACATCAATAACATATCCAACCAGATTAACTGCATTCGTGTAAACTCTTCAGGTGCACGCATTCCCCAAAATGGCGTCCGCGTCCAGTTCTTGAAAGTTACTTGCACGACATAAAAAGATCATTAGAAAACTAAAACGTGATGCAAACATTTGTTCACAATCGTAGCACAGGATATAGTATTCGAAAATCGATATTATTTTAAATACGATGAACTACGTTTATGTAAAGTCTGGAGGTGGACGCTTCCGTCAAAATGGCGCCCGCGTTAAGCAACCACTAAAACGAAAGTGCTCGACAGAAAAGTCTGTCCCTGTTTTCTCTTAAAAAAAAAAATAAAATAAGAAAGCCCGGTGGAAAATTCGTCGGTGCATCGTCCCGTGACAGTGTAGAAAGGTTCACGGAGAAGTGCATCGTGGATCCGCGGGATCGTGTAAAACGGCCTTAATAGGAGTGTTTCCTGATCCCGGAACGAGTAACGAGACTCGTACGTACGGCGAAGGGTTCGTGGGAAGACGAACGTCGAGTCTGGTTCGCCGGAGGGTATGCACCGGCACGTGCAACTGCGTCGTGCATGTATATGCACCGACACCGATCGAGAGAGAGGCCTCGTGTCTCGACCCGTCGCTGCACTCTCCGGCCGATGCAGTTGCAGTCGAGCCACTGCGCTCGACTCGGCTTTGCCATCAGACATCAGCCATCAGCCGGGCTTCAAACCGTTCCGAAAATAGCTGGTCGAAACTATTACAGAAGCACTTTAATCCAGACGATTTATTAAGATATTGATGATTGTTACAAACAGTCGACATTCACAACAATTTCCATGTTTTATCTGCTTCGATTACACGGTTCATTTTATTACGTCGTACAATATTTTTATTTTCTTTCACACAATAGTTTCATTTTATAGTAACCGCTGAATCTTCCATTTGTTAATTTCAATTTAGATAATATGTTTATATTACGAATAAGAAAAATCAGTAACATGTACAAATGTCTCTTCTTCCACGATGATTTTATAAAAATATAATCAGTCGCATCAGTTCCAGAAAAAGTTGATGCAAGATAAGAAAAGAATGGAAGATAACAATTCATTTTGGTGGAAGACGGAGCAGACAATCGTCGGAAATTTCGATTGTTAGCGTACTGGAGGTCCTACTGGAGTCGAAATCGATGTAACAGCAGATTTCAAAGCCATCGGCGATCAGTCCAAAGGACGCACACCGTCGCCAATGCTAGTAATAGATGTCAGGGCCAAATCGCCGAGCCCCCACGATCTCAATTAGATCAAATGACGAGCGATTAAGCGCGATTAGCCGCGAACCTTTCAGTTTTCCCTCTTTGACGGACTGTGACGCTGGTGTTTCGTCGGCTGCGGATAAATGCGCCGCCACTGACGTACTATAGTCGGCTATAGTCATCGCACGGGGTCGGATTCAGCGGCGTGGAACAAGGCTGTGCGGGGCCACCAACCGCTATTGTTGCGCGTTTATGGGCCCTGTGGATTCTTCACTTTAATCCTCCATTTTTTTTCTGGAACTCTGTCGAGTTTCCCAGCGTCTTTTTAGCTAGTTACATTCTTCGTTAATTTGCTTAACTGCTTTCTGACAATATTTATACGGCTCGCAGAGTCGTAACATTAGTCGTAATAAATATATTTTTGAAGTAATAATTCAAAATAAATGCATTTGGCTATTTTTATGTCATTCCTACTGTTCTGTGGGCTTTATAAATTTATGAGAGAAATGCAGATCAAAGAATTTAACCCTTTGCACTCGAAGCCATTTTAACTCCAAAACGAAACATTTCTTCCGACCTAGAATATTTCCCTACTATAGATTTTTTCTCATTTTGTACATATGAAAATGGTGCCACGTACTCGTACAATACTGAAGTTTTTAGCAATTTATTGAATACAAACAAATTTAATAATGTAAAAAATATTTTGAACAATGATACAGCAAATTTTTAGTGGCGCCTTACAGTCGCCATTCGAGTGCTAAGGGTTAAAAATATCTATATGTCTAATTGTACGATAGAAAGATTTTTCCACTTTGACTTTCAGATTTCCTGAAAGCGTAAAAATGTGACGTACCTAATTACGACTAATTTCTTGCAAATATTTTTCTTGGGGAAACCAGGCTGTGTCTCAGATATTTAAATACTGTTTTTGAAAGCTAAATAAAGCCCAATTAATGTGAATTGTCCTGAAAATCGAAGTGTATCTAATTCTGTTTTTTGTTATCTCAAATTGTCAAGAACGTTAGGGGATGAAGGAGAGGAAGAGCCAAAGGATCGAACGGCGGTGGATGGTCCCTCTTGAAATTGCGGCAGGAAGAAGCGTTGTCGACGATAACTACTCGCTACCAGGTGCACGCTGATTAAGTTCGACGATCGCCGCCATTCATTAAATTTCTTTGAGCGACCCAGCAGCAACGGGCGGCATACCGGTAGCCGCGAACACTATGAAACGCTCCCCTCTCTGCCACCTTCAGCTAGGCTCGTTTTCTCCCTTCGCAAACCCGGCTACCTCGAGAGATCGTACAGCCCTGGCTTCGAGTAGAACAACGCCAGCACCGTGCTACGCCGAGGCGAACGCAAAAAGAAAGGGACTACCTCACTGGAGGACAGCGTTTCCCAACCTTCGGGGACCTTTACCTTGTCCCTTCCTGCAGCTTTCCAAAACCTCGGTCGTTCGACCCTTTTCCAAATCAAGTGTAACTCTGAGAAACCAACTCTAAGGATTTCATTTTTATATACTGTCAAACCTGTTTTTCTGCAGTCCTTTTCTATGCGATTTGTTTTGTGCGATTTTTTTAATGCGGTACATGTACGTCAACGGTGTTGGCATTATAGCACCCTTGCAATGTTTTCATGTGTACACTGATAAAATGTCTATGGTATACAATGTATGCACATATTGCGTCAGCCACACGGAATACCGACACGCCAAGAAGACGCGCGTTTTGGACTACAACGAGTAGTGTCGAATTATGTGTATTTGTAAAATTTCTCCATGTTTAAAATGAGAAATTAAATTTTTCTACAAATGTTTCCATGTGTAATTTAATTATTTATTTTGTTTGGAAAGTACTTTCTCGCTATTTCGGAAATCTTTGACATATTTTTTAAGTGAGACTTTTTTTTAATGTGCTGTAAAAAATTATTTGTTTGCTATTTATGAAGTTTCTGAATGTTTTCTTTTTGTGTTTCTGCCACACAAAAACAGATTTGACTGTAATTTCAATTTTCAAACGAGAGACTAAGAACTTTGGAATTATTTGCACTGATTTTTAGAAAATAGGTTGTATTAAAGTGGACCTGCTTTGTATATAATTTTTATTGTTGTACCGATCTGCAACCAATGAGCAATCATCGGATTTTTCATAATACGATTTTGAACTGATTAAAAAGGAATGGTTTCAGCATTTTTGGAGAACTATTACATTAAATAAATGTTCCTGTGTTAAGCGAAAATTGCTTTTGCAAGCAATTTTTATTGTTGCACTGATTTATAGCAGGATGCACCGTGCGAAAAATCGTATACAATGTAAAGACGGTTAGCGCAGTGCAAGTATTACGGTTTAAACGAGTTTTTAAGTTCGAGAGCAAAAAGCTGCCGCGACGAGATTAAATGCTAAAAGTTGAGCATCCCCTTTGAGTCGGATTTCATCTAACAAGATACAAGGATTACTTTTACTTTTTCCCTTTTATGAAGTGGATTGCCTTTTATACTATTCCTCCGGAAGTAATTTCTCCCTCTCAATTCGTTTTTTTTCTGGTATTATTCTGGAGGGTGGTTCACTCCCTTTACGCGGAATCTAGTGACACCGACTAATTTCATCCCAAAAGATTATATCACATTTTCACGAAACACTGTCAGCCAAACGTTTGAAATCATTCAGCGATCTTCAATAAGAACGATATAAAAAGATATTCATATTAATACTTTAACACTTGGTTTACGGAGCAGAAAAATTACTATTTTACATTTCCTTATAAAAATAACATGAATATATCTATCAAAATCTGTAGCCATTTTGTAAATAATATATACCTAGAGAAATCAATTTGTTAAATAATTCCTCGTGGATCCATGCTTGCAATCTCAATATTCGGATATTAAAAATATTAGAATCCGTCATTTTGACGGGTCCCGTAAATCTAGTGTTAAATGTGCAATATTGTACAACTGTTCGTAGAGTGTGAGTCGAATAAAACAGTGATCGCGTTTAGTAACAAAATTATTTTAAAAATTATATACAGGATAAAAATTGTTGTTCGATTGAAGAATTAATTAAGGAACTCCTGACTGTGGTAGGAGTGACTCGTATCCTTTCGAGAATAATTAAACGGTAAACGGTTCGAATTCCTCGCCGCTGCGAATTTCCCCAACTAATTAACAGACCGTAAAAGCCGCCGCGAGGAAGACTGTTTTGCCGAATCGAACGATGGTAGCGAGCTGGTTAATTGTTGACCGGTGTATTTATAGTAACGCGTGTTTCGCGGGTAGGGCAACTTGCGGAGCGTCACGCAACCGTGCAAAAGTCGGAGGGGTTCTCTCGCGTGGATCGAAGAAGGATTGGGAAACCCTGAAGAGAGAGAAGGCGGCCGCGTGGTCGGTTATGCAGCCCGGCAGTTTCATCTACCATCGGCGCGTTACCCCGACAAGGAGGCGAAACCCCGAAGAGAAAGGAGAAATGAAGAGGGTAGAGAAAGGAAGACGAGCGCGGTGGTGCACGCGAGGCGGAGCCGCGAGGCACGCTCATTAGAAATAATAATAATTACGGCGACGCGGATAACAAATGTTTGCCCGTTTGCTCGATACGCGGCTAACCGTGGAACTAACTCGACCGTCCCCTGCCACCTGCTAATTAAATCAATCGACCGCGATTTAGACGGTGATCGAGCACCCTGTCGCCATCACGTTTTTCCAATTACTCCTTCTCACCTCCGTTCAAACAATTTTCTATTTTTACAGATTTTTATCCGTTTCAGGAAGCTCGGTTTCAATTTTCTTAGACCCAGAAATTGCAAAAAAAATTGGCAATTGCATTACTCTACGGTTTTATTATTGAACTCGTTATATGTCGCCACTACAGAATAATAAATGCTACGTACATAGATCTGTAAAGGAAAAAGTTGCTGCAAAATTGTCGTTCAACTTTATTTCAAGGTCAAATTTTTGTATTGCATTGTACGCGTCATGTCAATTAAAAGATAGGACATTCAAGATCAAGGACACTGATTGAAATTCAAGGGCAGCCACAATTTTGCCGATTTCATCGGTCCGAAGATGTAGAGTAAGCCTATGGCGGCCAAGATAGTACATTCTTTTACAACTGGTAGACTTTCGTTAACAAAAATAAAAAATACCACGTACACTGCGAGCTCGTAATTAAAAGTAATAAATACTGCGCGCACTGTGGGTTCAAGCACCGTGCACGTTCGTCAACGAGTTTGATCGACTGACTTGTACATTTTGATAGGTTTCGGAACGATGCAGAGTAAGAATCCGGCAAACATAAAAATGCATCTTCGCGACAAAGTATTACAAAAAGACCGGGTCTCGCGTTCCTCGAGATGAAAAAGTTTGGCGGAACTGCTGCTCTCCCGTGCATTACAACTTTCCTCCTTGAAAGTTGGCCGGGTACTTTCGGAGACTTCTCGCGTTGCTGCACAACAACAAAGCCTCCGGGAGAGAGAGAGAGAGAGAGAGAGAGAGAGAGAGAGAGAGAGAGCGACCAACGAACACAGAAAAATTTTTGGGTGAGAGAGAGAGACAAAGACGGCAGGGTCATTACCGTGGAACCGCGAGCGAGAGAGAGAGAGAGAGAGAGAGCGCCAGAGAGAGAGAGAGAGAGAGAGAGAGAGAGCACGATGCACCCGGGCCCGGTACAGCCGATACATCGTCAACGTTATTTCAGGAATTCAACTGCGACCGGGTTCGGTCGTTAACCTGTACACCGTGCGTAATAACAGCAAGCTTATAAAATTTATGTGTGCTGAACTTTTAATAAAAACACGGTAAACGTTCCGGGAAGCGCAGCGCTTGAAACGACGCCCTGAAAATTGCGTTATTTTTAATGGCCTGTTCGAGCCTTCTACTATTCACAGGATTTTTTTTTTCAGACTCAACACAGAAAACGATTTGAATGAAAATTTGCAAAAGTTTTCGCGTTACAGTAGAATGTTGATTATCTAAATTCTCTGTTAAATAAATATACGAGAAGGTTACCCTAAAACGACATATAAATTATACGATTCATTGTACAAGATAACGAGGAATTATTCCAGGACTGTAATTCAATAACAATCTTCCTATCAGAACGAATAAGGATATAAGGATAGTTATGCAAAATAAAAATTTGTATCATCAATTGCAGAAGCCAAGTGCAAATTTATTTTCCTCGTTGATAGTTTATGAATTCCTTTAATCCTTTTACTGTTCCAAATTGCACCAACCCATTTTCGTGGCGAGTGTATCAAGTCCGCAGTCCAGTTATCGCCTTTCCAAAATTTTTAATTTAACGCTCGTAAATTACACGGTTTTCGATATGAATCGCTACGAGTCGCAAAGTAGCATTGTATGGGACAGTAATCGGACAGCAATGTCAGCTGCGTTTGTTACGCAGCGATAAAAGGACAATATGAAAACGCAGTAACGGTATGCGGTAACGTGTCACCGTCTCGACTGGTTATTGTCTAGGCAGCGGCGTGTTATGGCAACGAGGCGCGGGCAACGCGAACGTGATTTTTACTGTGAAGGGACAGGAAGCTCCTGTTGGAGAGGCCATTAGCCAAGATTCGGGAAACGTTCGAATTTCCTGGGCCGAGACCCTCGGCCCTAAGGGAGTCAAAAATCGAAGACGGTACGGAGGAAAGGTGAAAGGGAGGGGTTGGGACGTGGACGACCGTAGAGGGGAAAGGAGACGAGGAGAGGCTTTAAAGAGCCGATGCGAGCCTTCCTCTCTTGCAGGGGGAACAGGTTCCCGGCATGGTTACCGCGTATTCACCGAGCTGAAAACCTTGAGCTATACGAACGGAGAGAAAGAATCCGATCCTCTCTGTTCCATGATGCTGCCGGTCCTGCTGCCTTGCCATGCTTTGCCATGCCTGGCTATACAGGGTGTCCGAAAAATGTTGCGCCCCTCCTTGAAAGGGATGACACCTCGGATCATTTCAAGCCACTTTTTCCTTTGCGGAAATCGTCTCCGCGGCTTCGTTAACGAGTTATCGGCGAAAAACGCGGGCCAATCGGAGCGCGGCTACAGCGGACGGGGCGGCGACAGGTTCCGCCGAGCGCGGCGTTCGCATTGGCTGAGCCGGACTGCGTCCGCTATAGCCGCGCTTCGATTGGTCCGTGTTTTTCGTCGATCACTCCTCAACAAAGCCGCGGACAACATTTTCGCAAAGGAAAAAGTTACTTCGAATGGGCCGAGGAATCATCCCTTACAAGGATGTACGTTTTTCGAACACCCTGTATGTATTGCCATGCCACGCTGGCTGCTGTATCTCGGCCAGCGGTTTCTCTCCGCAGACACACGATACGATTGAAAAATTCGAACTCGAATGAACAGGCTGAATAATGGCGCCCCGACTCGTGCGATCGGGACCGAGTCGCGTAAACGCAACTGAAACCGTGTCGATTTTTATAGTTCGAGCTTCCGGGAAATTGTCTGAAAATATTTAGCATTTTTTTGGAGGGGCGAGGGGGATGCAGGGCCATTTTATACATGTTCTGTTGATACAACTGTGTTTGAAACATTTCATTATTTTTAACTAGTACGATCAGTGTAGCTGTTGCTCTTGTTCAGGGTAGTTTGTCAGGGTTGAACGTTTAAGAAAATTTATTACTTTTTAATGCATTCTCATTTGTATCGTGGTGGTGCGAGGTCATTTTTGGAGCACAGTGGGAACACAATCGTTAAATGCAGCTTACCTAACTGCGCTTTAATCGCCCTACTAATTCCTCCATTAACCAGCTTAACTATGGAGTCGTTATCCTTTTCATTATTTAGGGTAACTTGTCAGAATTGAATTTAAATCGGATATTTACAAAAATTCATTGTTTTCGATGCATCGATTTTCACCATTGCAATGGAGGGCTATTTTTTAAGCAGATGGCAGTTGAATCGTTAAATGCAGTTGATCTAACTGCATTTTAATTGCTGTGCTGATTTAAATGGCACAGGGTCGTCCAATTTGTTTCCTGTTTGTTACAATTAGTTAGAGGTAGATCAGATTTTTGGTGAAACTTGTCACAGTTTCGTCACTTTTCTATAATGATTGCATGTTGTGCAACGATAGCAACTGCGTTGAATCGAGGAAATTTATTCGGTTTTTTGCTATGAAGCGATTCTGGATGCGAGTAGTCGTGATTAACCTCATTGTCTCAACCTAGTATCATTGGACAGCTTACATTCCTTCGTATAACGCGAGGAAAAGCATGCTCGCTGTTAATTGTCCTTCTCGTTTTTCCTTTTGACACCGGGAACCGTTAAATAATACTAAAATAATCTTATTTAACTGGATGATGTAGTTCATGCCGCACAAGCAAGTAAATAATCATTTAAACAGTGAGGTTTCTTTTGAAAAGAGCTCCAAAAATATCCAAATTGGTAGAATAAGCTCACGAGGTTTGAAATAAATGACTAACAATTTCGAGCCATAAATAACTCGAAGAACTATATTATCAAAGAATGTACAAAAATTTCGATACCGGAACGAATAACTGCAACAGTAAAAAATGAAAGAGTATTTACAAAACGGTAACATTGTAACAGTGTTGATATGTTTCACAGCTTGCACCACCTTCTGAATTTTTTACTGAATTCTCGTAATATCTACCTTTGTACAAACGGAACGAACTCGTATAGAAAATTGCCCAGTTTTGCATCTAAAAATAGTTCTCGAGCGTATCGCATCTAGTGAACCATTGAATTAAATGATCTATTGAACTCAGTGAATTATTGCGTTTATCGACCTAGTCCCCATTGTATTCCATTAAATTCCCGCATTATCTGCACGTTTACGAACAAAACGACTTACACGTACTCTTCGAAATTACCTAATATCGCATCTGAAACCTAGTTCTCAACCGTATTACGCTCGATAAACCATTTTAAACGATTCGACCCATCAAATTCAATCAATTATTGGGTCAAACAAATTAAAATGCATTACAGAGCGTAATACACATACAATACTATTGGCATTTAACTACTCACATCTACAAACTCTGAAAATTATCCTCCTAAAAGCCATTATCACTTTCAAAACTTCGGACAAAAATTGACCTAAAATTTCGCCTTTCCATCGATCCCGAAAATTTCGTCGAAATTGTGCAACGCTCTTCAAACTTACACTTCAAAATTTCCTAATATTGCACCTAACGCATAATTATTCAGTCAATAAATCACCAAATTCTTCCATCAAACTGAATCAATTATTGCACCTAATGAATTAATTCGCATCACCATTTTAACATACGAAAGGACCTACTCCCATGTACAAACTCTGAAAATTATTCAGCTAAAGGCCATTACCACTTCCAGAAGCTCAGACAAAAATTGACCAAAAATTTCGCCTTTCCATCGATTCCCAAAAGTTCGTCGAAATTGTGCAACGCTCTTCCAACAGTTCAAACATACTCTTCAAAATGTCCTAGTATTGCACCTAACGCCTAATTCTTTAGTCAATAAATCACCAAATTCACCCATCAAACTGAATCAATTTCTGCACCTAATGAATCAACTGGTATCATCATTTTAACATACGAAAGGACCTACCGCCATGTACAAACTCTAAAAATTATGCAGCTAAAGGCCATTCCCACTTCCAGAAGCTCGGACAGAAATTGACCAAAAATTTGGGCCTTAATAGTCTTCAAAATTTTCTAATATTGCATCTAACGCCTAATTCTCCAGTCTATATAAAATTTACTCTTCAAACTGAATCAATTTCTGCACTTAACGAATCAACTCGCATTATCATTTTAGCCTACGAAAGGATCTACTGCCATGTACAAACTCTAAAGTCCATTACCACTTCCAGAAGCTCGGACAGAAATTGACGGAAAATTTGTCCCGCCCGCCGCCCTCCAAAACCTCGTCGGAATCGTGCATCAGACACCCGCACGCACAATACGAGAGTGCACGCACCGGTGCATAAAGAATCCAGCGTCCAGAGATTTCCCTCGACGCGCGACGTACGCACCTGATGGAGTCGCCCCCACGCTGGTTCCGCAGCGTGTAACCGAGGAACACAAGATGGCAGGGAGTGGTGGGGCCCCAGAACGAGTCCCCCGACTCTCTCGGTTCAGTCGCTGTTCGAACGCCGGGCCCCGACGTTGCTCGGCCTCCAATACCCCTGTATACGTACATCCCCTCCCCCCGGACATCCCCTCGAACCCTCAACAAAAAGAAAACCGTCCGTTTCCGCGTACGCTCTCGCTCCTCGAGAGAGAGCAAACTAAACGAAACAAAAGAAGACTCGCGCGAACGCGTCGATCGTTGTCCTCCGTCGAGTTTTCTCTCGGTTCGCGTTGAACTAGGACCCGAATCGATTCCGGGATCGCGAGGTCGATAGTCGGGAACAGAGAAAAAGGTGAGCCGTGTGAGAGCGAGCGAGAGAGAGAAAGAGTTGCGAAAGTCCATAAAATTTCTTTGGAAATTTCGGAGCCAGGACAGAGGACGGGGACGAAGAAGAGATTTTTCGAGGGAAAAGGACGCAAAAGTTGGAGGAGAAAGCTGATCCGGATCGATAGGCGCGTGGTTCCCGCGCGATTCGCCGCTGGGAAAACCGATCGGCAACGATCCTAGCCTAGATCGTCGGAACATCGTCGGATCGTCCGTGGATTTCCGGGTTTTAGCCGGCCACCGCTGATCTCTCGAGAAAGGTATTGTTCTGTCGCGCTTTCTCGATATCGGTTTCTTCTTCGATCGCCTCGTCGGTACCGGTTTTTCTTACCCTTCTGTATAAATAGTGGACGCGATCGGTGATGGATCTACGTGCCTACTATGATCTATACGCTGTGTCCTGGCGCGAGGTTCCGCTGTGGAAACGGACCTCGATTACCCAAAACTTTGAGCACGCCTGGCGAGAAACATTTGAACGCCACTGCGCTTTTTCGAGCCGAGGCGAGTCGTTTTACGTCGACTGCTGCGGATCTTTTGTACGTTTCACGCAGACATCAGCAGACGATTCTCAAAAATCTTGAATCTGTTGGAGACATTCCGCTTTAATTGCTGCTCATTGCAACTGATGCATTTTTATTTTGCAAATCTAATTAGTAGACTGTGAATACACGTCTATTCAAATCTCTGAAATAGAAGAAGACGCGTGCGCGAGTAAAAATTGATAATATTTCACTCGTAAAGAATCTCTAAGTTAAAGGAATTTTTCCTGCAATTTAATTTTCCTGAAATCAGCTGTAACGATGGAAATTTGCATAAGGATCCGCAGTAGAATGATTAGCAATTTTCTTGATAATTTGTAAGAGGCAAGAAACACTGTGGAGGTAAAAAGCGACATTGCTGACCGATTTCCTCCGCGGTTCGTATCGCAAACGACCGTCTCTATGATCGATTTATCTCTCGGCAGAGTCGTAACACAGCTCGGAAGTCGATCGTTTACAATGTAATCGCAACAGTGACCCGCGAAACTGTCTGACACGCGATATCCTGCGGTGCTGTCCCGTGTTTATGTCGAAAATTGTGTTTACGTTTATGCCTGTGTATAGCACACGGTGTGCTACAGTGTGTTGCACACTACAATTTGACCTGGATGCGAACTGTTCTCGGCCGGAATCCATTAACTCGAGTTTTCTTACATTCCACGCTGAAAACATTAATGCTCGACATTTACGATTTACTAAAATTCTGAATAATTTTAACTGAATCGAATAGAATTTACGCCGACTTAATTATCGCTCGAATTGTCTTGAATTCCTTCAATGAATTTTTACTTGCAATTACTTGCATTTATTTACTTGATTTATATCAATACTCGCAGTATGCATGAAAAACTCGGAGTTTTTCGGAAAATCGCAAAAGTTCCCAAAATTAATCCTGCAATAGTATCCTGGGGTCTCCCGTGACCACAACGAAATTTCTGTACACTGATTCTTGGCTGCAAACGTGAAATTTCTTTAACTTCTTCGAACATTGGGGATTTTCCGGTAGTTAAGAATTACGCTAACTTTTAGGACAATATTTGCTGAACGTATGAGAGGCTCGTATGCGAACAGTAACACGTTGACCGATGTTGCGAAATAAAAAGAGGAAGAGGGGGAAGGAACAGTGATTTTGATGATTCCGTGCGAAACACGTGGCGCGTTAACGAATCATTAACCGTCACGGTCCACGAGTGTGCGCGTCTTATTAAGGCCGTGTTCAATCGACCTCAATTGCTCGACTGCCCTTTCGGTTCGATTAATTGCATATTCGTCGAGATCGTGTTCTCAAGACGTGGCCGATCCTCGGACTAAAATGCTAATGCGGAAAGGGGCGTTCATGCTAGCCTTTGGCGTGACCAATTATTTATATGTCTCGTTTAATGAGCAGTTGTTACTTTGGCTAGTTTAGCGTCGGTAGCGATAGCGCCGGCGTTGTTTATTGATATTTACATTACTATCGGCTCCGTTTTATTAACCCTAGACCTTGCGTCAAACGTTCAAGTGATTAATCTTTTTCTTACATTCCAATCATTTTGAGGATGGCAACAATCGAAAGAAAATTCTAACAGTTAACGTGTACTGTTTTATTAAATTTTTTACTCCCTATTATCCGGAGATGTTTCCCATTTTTGAGAAAAAATTGAAGAAAATTCTAAAGGTTAACGTACAGTGTTTCATTACATTTTTTGTGTTCTGAAAGCTCGACGAACCCACACGCAAAATGGTCTCCGTTCGCATCTGAAAAATTCTTCATCCGAATGGAAACTTTCAAATAAACGTTATTAACTATTTCTATACGAGATAGGCACGAAACAAGAGGAAATAGTTACTCAGGATTGTAAATAAGATAGAAACTTTACGGCAAGAACACCGAAGCAAAGAGCGTGACCATGCAGCGATAGTTAAATACAGCGAGAAAGATAAAAGTGAAACTATCGTGGAACACACGAAACTGGGTATTCAGGCTACTGCCAGATACGATTTCCACGGATTTTGAGTTCAACACGTTCCTACATACTTCTGCGTCGAGCATCGATATATTTGGATCTGCTAAAATGATTAAAGCAAAGAAAAGAAGCCTAATTTGCTTGAATACTTCGATCTTTTCCAATTTCTGAGCTTAAAAAAATATTTCTCTATACCACCGTTGCGTCAACTTTCCAAAACTCGAGACAAACCTCTCGGTAAGTCATTGAAAAGACCGTCGGGTTCAACCGGAAACGATACCGCGACCAAAACGAGTCGAAACACGGCCGAAAACCGACCACAAACGCGAAAGTTCTGCGCGGCGTCGGTTCCCCGGATTAGCGAGAAGCGGCGAACGCGTTTTCGTTCGGCGAGAGGCTGTTGGGACCGTGATCGAGACACTCCGGCGTCGTAAATCGTCGGTTGCAGGGCTTAGCGAAATCTGCCACGAATGAAACGCATAAATACCGGGTGACTCGGAGTTAGCCTTAAGCCGTCCCGAAAGTTTCCATTGTTCGCGAAAGCCGGCGATTGTTTCGAGCCCGGCTCGGCCCGCAGGATAATCTCGAAAGTAAAATCGGGCCTCGTTCGAACGATGAATGTTATCGATGGCCCCGGAAAGCTGCTCGGCCCGCAGGATCGACGACGAACGATCCTTCGCGCTGCCAGGTTTCGTTGCGAGATAACGCTCTGATAAGAATGAACGCGTCGCTTCCCTTGTGCGCAGTTCCATATTTACTGGGTGTCCCGAAACGTTCGGTCGGTGGTCAGAAAAAATTATTTTTCCAGCTAAAAACGCATTTGTCGGCCGAATCACAGTGTCAATTCTTCATATTTCAATCATTCAATCATTCTTCATATTTTGCAGCATTGATTTGTCTTGCGATGTCGGTACTGTGTGCATTTGATCGTTCAGGTTTAAGGGGTTAATTTTTCCTGAGAAGACTTTTACATTTATTAGTGTACTCAGGAAAAATTCTTAACAAATCGCTTTTCTCTGGGCCTCCTTACTGTATATAATCCTTTAAGTCGCTCGTCCGCGTTTGCTGGTGACTTGGTAGGAAACTGAAGGCTTACCGGAGATTGGGCAGAATTGTTTCATCACTTCATTAGTTTGACCTGCGAGAGGCCTTCCGTCTCTGTGCTCTTCCGGCGCAGTCGCGTCGAAAGACTTATGTCACCGGATTTGGGAGAAACTTCTGCATTTCGCGCTTCGAATATACGCCTCGAACAACGGCTGTGATATCCCCCAAAAACATTCAGTCGTCATCCTTAGGTATAGCAATGAGGCTGTCATAAAGCAACCGAAGAAACGGTCAGGGGCCTCCAAAGGGTCCGAGGGTCCCAAGGGCCCCAGAAAAGAAGTAATATATCACAGGAAAATTGCGTTCAGGGACTCAAGAAAGTTTCCGCTAGGCCCCAATCGTTGGCCCTGACAACGGACAATTGCGAAAATTCTGTTTCGTCGATTTTTCCTGAAATCGTTGGTTCACGATTTATTTTGCGATTACAACTCGAACTTCGTTGATATTTATTATTTTCTCTCTTCGTTAATATACGTATTTAACAGATTGTGTTCAAAGTCTTCATTCACGAGTCGACATTATAGTGCAAGGAGTTAAATCGCTGTTTACTTAATTTCTATACTTGATTCGGAAAAACTAGAATTCAAATTCAAGGTCTCCCTTCGGGTGAAATGTTCTCTAGTATATTCTAAAATATTCCAAGTTTTCTGGGGATGGTTTCGGTATTTCCGGACACCCTGTGCACACAGACCGCGGAGGGTGTTATCTGAAGGTTCGAGGAAACGGCACCGAGCCACTGTGTGCCTAGGAGGTCCAAGTTTGTCAAAGATAATACTGTTTCCATAAAATCGTCTCGTAGGGAGCCGCGTGGGCAGCTGTTACACCGTGGTCTTCTATCGCGTGTTCCATGCTGCACGTACACGATGCACGCGTACAATTCACGAAGCAGCACGCGGCCTCTGGAACTCCATCAGTCGACGAGTGACGTCCTTAAGCGCGTTTAAGATGAAATTGACCCGCGGGGAGAGGTCCCGGATCCCTTCTTCTCGCAGACGAGTCATGCGAGAGAAAGAGAGACAGAGGAGCGAGAGAGAGAGAGAGAGAAGCCCACAAGACGTTGCGAGCAAGATCCTCGATCCCGGGGTCCAGCATCCAATGGCCACTAAAGAACAGTTGCCTGAATCACTCGTCTGCATTCGGCTTTGTCGTTACTCATCGATTTCTTCGTAAACGCCTCGACAGGGCTGCTCAACAAGTCTCCGAGCGGCTACAGGTAGTTCCATAATGTGTAAAATGCTTCCCAGAAGTCGATCTCACAGATCGAGTGGCAAGGAGTGGTCCGAAAGAGCTTTCGAAGTCGTTGTGGTCGTGGAATCTGAGGGTGGCACTTAAATAATGTCGCTACAGGGCGTTTCATAATGTCAGAAATATTTTCTCGAGGTCGACTTTAAAGATTCAGTCGGTCGGAGTGGTTCAAAAGTGTCTTCTGAGTAGTTGTGATCAAGGAACCTGAGATTGACACTTAAATAATGTCGCTACAGGGATTTTCATAATGTGATGACTACTAATAATATAATGTGGGTACTACTGAAATCGAATGGAAAATTCTGCTTGCAAGTGGACGCATAAAGAAGTAAGAATGAAGGGAAGCGGTTCGAGCGAAGGGTTTGAGTGGTCTTGGCCGGTTAACGGGTTAAGCCGAGCTTCCATTTAATTAGTATCGCGAAGGAAGAGGGGCAGGAAAGATTTCGGAGCGGTCGAAACCACGAGTACACTCGGCCACGGTGGATCGAAGGTTCGGCCACGGTCCACGAACAGAGAGATTTCCATTCCGGACAAACCAGTTCCAGGACGGGACAGCCGCGTAAAACGTGTACTGCCGTGCCTTTAACGCTCTCTAAGCGTGACGCGTTTCGAACGGGGTTAACAGCTTCTCTGCGAGCTGCTGCGAAGAGCTCCGAAGAGATGCCTGCAGCCCACGCGTTATTTAACCACGGCTTTTTCGTTTAATCGATCCCTCGCAAACTTCCTCCTCGAACTAGCCGTTCCATTCTTTGAAAACGTTCCTCGACGAACGAATCGATCAATTAGTTTCTCCGAAGAGTTCGGATCAACCAGTTCTTCGATGGTTCCTTCGTTCACGCCAGTAAACAATCTATCACATTGTAAAAATTTCTCTCTACCAACAATTGCTTTTCAAGGAACGAAGTCTCTAGAAATATCCCGTGTGTTATACTCCTCCTTTTAATTTATTCATTTAATTGTGTGAATCCGATTGTTTGAAATTATGAAACACACTGTAGAAAATTCTCTGCATTTTCTTAGACGAGTTTAAAGTGATCGTTAATCGTATAAACACTGCATAGTCTGTCTAGTCTAATCTTCAGAACACATCCCGCAACTGCACTATAAAAATAAAAGTACGACTGGCTCGCATTAACATTAGGTTCACGGGACCCGCCCAAATGATGGATTCTAATAGTTTTAATTCACCATTACCAATTAGAATTTGTTCCTTTGGGTATACATTTTCGTTATTTTTATAAAGTGGTGTGGAATAGTGATTTTTAGTGCCCCGTAAAAGCTAGTGTTGATAGATTCCTCTAAAAATTCCGAAAACAAAGGCCACGCTCGGGAAATATTGACCGAGCAATCGTAGATAGCGGCAAAGGGAAATATTGTCAGTAAATATTGACAACGGTGCGAGGCGGGGAATTTAAATCGAATCTTCTTTCTAAATTTAGAGTCGTCCATCGTGCCCGAGCTTCTACGAAACGCAGCTCACGCGTACGCGCTTGTCGCGAAAAGAGTGTTTTATGGCGCGATGCGTCTGTGCAACGATGCAACGCGTCCCGAATGAAATGCAACACGCGTCCCTTTTTCTTCTGTAGTATCTCTCGGTGCATGCGCGTGCAGCTTCACGCGCTGTCTCCGGCGTTGCGCGCGGTCTATTGTCGCGCGTTTACTATGATTCAAAAAACGCGTACACCTACTTCCGGAGACCTCTCGTCTCTCCCACTGAAAGCCTTCTTTCGCTGTCGTTTCGGTGACTAAAACGGATATTCGTATCTCGGACGATGGCATTGTGTCGGAATTCTTTTTCATTGATGTTCGTTACGGTGACGAAGCCGCTGCGAATAGACAGAGGCTGATGATTATGCTAATGGAGAATCTATCGTGGAGGTTTAATGACGGTTCAGGCCGGAGGCATTTGATTGATCTATTATTAATTGCCTGGGTGATATTATTGGTGTAGGCTACAATGTGCAGGAGACGATATTCTTTAAACTTTCAAGTGTAAATTACAGGATTTATCCTTGCAAGGATTTAACGACTAGATTTCAGGTATTTATTTAAAATAAAAATTGCAATTGTTGCAAGAAATGGGGGTCGAATAGAACATTTTTGAATTTAATATAGATTTTACATAAATCTATATTTTAGAAATACTAAAAACAAGAGAATTCTATATTGGAAATCTATTAAAATCTATATTTTGCATAATTTCAACATTTTTTGCCACAGAAAAGTATATAAGCTGTAAGATTGACTAAAATTCAGTGCTAGGTTCGTTGAGAAAATAAATTTGCAAAATTCTGTGTTCATCGAATCGCGTTGAACTTTCGATTGTTCCAAGTAAGAATGAACGTGACCAAGCAATAAACGTGCGGTATCGTTAACAGAGACACGTGTGGCTTGCTAAAAAGGTGTTCAGTCGAGTTCGGAGACAGTGGAACGATGCTAGAACGGCATTGGAACATTTGCGGAAGCCGACGAGCATTATTCCGTGGATCGCATAAGCGTCTTTGTGATTCCGCGATGAAATCCCGGCCCGACGGGATTTTTTTCCGCTACGAAATCACGTCGGCATTCACCTTTCACTCGACGACGAGAGGCGAGT
This sequence comes from Halictus ligatus, assembly GCA_028454255.1. NCBI lineage: Eukaryota > Metazoa > Arthropoda > Insecta > Hymenoptera > Halictidae > Halictus > Halictus ligatus. Next base: position 6,481,008 of record CM052132.1, on the reverse strand, counting down.
GCCCTTCACTCGACGATATCGTTCCTCCGCGTTATGCGAGATCGATTCATCGATTCATGGAACCGAGGCCGCCGATCGGCCGCCATCATGCTCGAAATCGTCGATTTTATACGATTGTCTGTTCGTCATTCTACAGTCAACAATAGGTTTACTAAAATTTTGATAATCATATCAGGACCAGTTGAATAAACTGACGATTTTCCATTTTTAATGGAATTCTAGCTGTATCGAATTTCTACTATTTTTCTAAAAGAATTTCTGGAGCATTGAAATGCATATCAGCGACAATAAATGTAGAGGATACATTCTGGGAGAAGTCGATTCTACAAAGGAGGAGTCATTTCAATAAAGACGAAAGAAAAATTTCGAAACGAGGCATCTCAGTAATTATAAAAGAAAAATTCTGGAAGAAGTCATCTCAGGAATCGCAAAAGAAAAATTCTGAAACGAACGATCTCAGTGATTACAAAAGACAAAATTCCGAGTTCACCATTCTCAATACAAAAATCTTCGGGACTGTTTTTAATTTCAACCACTGATTTTTGTAGTTCTCTGAACGATCGCGGCGAGAAATCGTGGCTCCAAGACAATCCTCGGCATAGAATCTCGTTGCAAGCAAGCCCGGCCTCGGCCCACGTATTTTCGAAACCGGTTCCGATCGAGACACGCAGTCGCGTTCAAGAAAATTTTCACGTTTTCGTACCGTGAACTTTGTACCATCTCTGTCTACTACACATGTGCATAATGCACATGATCGTGGTGCGTTGACCCCGTGGTCACCAGCGGCGAAATGAATCGTTATCACCGGTGTATAGGGATAATCGAACGAGTTAACGGTGTTCCATGGGATGTGGTCATACGCGCGTAGAGAATGCGGGAACGTTACTTCGAAATCAGTCGGGAAGCTGGTGGAATGGGGATTTACAGTTAGCCCGTGTCGCCGTGTGTTAGGCTTACACATTTGTTAGCGAACCTCCTGCCACCGTAACGTGTTACCTAACAAGCTTTATCTCCTGATGCTGGCAAAAAATGAATCGCTCCAAAAGAACTGCCATAATTTTTCTTTACGTACAATTTTGCTCCCCGCTTCCTTAATTCTTTCAATAAAGATTTCAAACAAAAAAGAAAATATGTTACCAATAGACTGCAGGTTTTATGCCTCCATAATAAAAACGTGTAATTGAAAATATAAATAGTGAAAATACAAAAGTAAAATTATTAATGAAAGGAACTTTCTATTCAGCTCCAATACCTTGTAATCGATGCATTTTGATTTCAAATTAATAACATACCTCTACATTTTCAGTAGATTTTTAACAGGGTTAACAAAGGTGTAATGATCGCTGGAGAGATAACAATGCGACCGGTTAAAAATGATTAATAACGGTAAAGAGATGCGGTAAATCGTGGATGGAGTTTTACTTCTGCGGTGGCCGGAGCCGTGTTAGATCTTCTCGGAAGATGTACAAGCTGTAGTGTAAGAAGACAGCGTGGATCGATCGCGTTTCATCGCCGCCACATCGGATCAACCGATCCCTCAAGGCCCGAGGAGACTCGAGTTGCTTTCCTGGCCGGTGGTTCTCATCGGAATTCCCTCGGTTTCATCGAACTATCAGCTCCTCCCAGAGGCGACAGATGCTGCTCTCTCGGTGTCGGGACAAAACGGTCCTCCAGCTCGCTACCCTTCGGCTCCGCGCGGGCGAGAACACGGGAAAACTCTTTCGGCCGTGAAATTATTCGGTAAACACACCACGCGACGTCTTCTCGAGCACAAACTTCCCTCGGAGGTCTGCTATACGTTACACCGGCGCAGGTATTGCTTTCGATCGCGTACTTTCCCGGGGCTCCCTGTTTTCCCGGCGATACTTCCGTGTGCCGTCTCTCTCGTCGCTGGCTTCTTAAATTTCCTGGGTCGAATGGGACGAGGGAATTGGAGGATGCGGCAATTCCCTCGGGAGAGGACCACGGAAACTCCGGAAGCCGAAGAAGCTGACAAGTCACCGCGGTATAATCATCCGGAGAGCTCCATTTCAATATTTTAATTGCTAGACGCCGGGATCTTGTTCAGAGAGGTTTCGGTGTTGCGAGACTGATGGAAGTTCCAAATGGAGGATACTTTTCGAACGGACAGGAATTTTTTTATTTTCTCCGCGAGAGAGCAATCTTTCTCTCCGCGAGAGAGCTACTGGTTTTCTTTACCAGAAGCCGCTTGCCCAGAGGCAGCACTGTTCCAGTACACACTAGTGCACTGTTTTGCAGTACTGTTCTAAGAGAGAGCCATCTTTGCTCTTGCGAGGGAGACACTTCTTTTCTTTACAAGAGAGCAATCTTTCTTCTACGAGAGAGCCACTTCTTTTCTCCACGAAAGAGCAATCTTCCCCCGGCGAAAGAGCTAGCAGTTTCTTCTAGGGATGCGATCAAGTTCAATATGTACTCACGAATCCGAGTCAAGTTCCATAACCAAGTTTCATTTCGTGGGTTTCGATTACTACTTAAAAGCAGTAAATGTTTCAATGATTATACTTGAAATACTTGATGATTATATTTGAGTATACAATGATTATACTTACAAGTTCCGAAAAGATACTTATAAGTGCTTCGATGTGAAAGGAATCGAATCTTTCACAAGTAGTACTCGAATCTTGGAAATCAGAACTGCATAGTAAGTTTTAAGTACTTTCTTTATTAAATTCGTAACTATTTAAGAATAATATTTCGTTTACAATACTTGGTTTTACCCTATATCTTTTTTTATTGATGATATTTCCTGCCTTTGAAAAAACTATCTGAAGGTACAGAAGTGGCCATTATAAAAAGATAGTCATGTGCAATTTTTGATAAAATGGGTTACTTCTGTTGTTTCCACGAAAGAGCCACTACTTCCTGCCCCGGAAGAATTGTCTGTATACAAGAGCACCTATTTTTCTCCACGAAAGAACGACTCTTTTCTCGACCAATCAGAGGTCGATTCTCCCCCCCCCCATAATTCATTCGACCATCCATCTTCCCGAAGCAAAAAGCGTTTTCCTCGCGGAGTGTTCGTACGCCACAGGAAAGCGAAAGGCAGGATATGCCAGGAAGCAGGCGAGAATATCCATTATCATCGCGTGTCGGGTATCATGGCAGGCATAAGGTCAGCTAATTTCGCTGCGGAGATAGCCGGGGCCCGTGGAATCTAATTAATCAAGGTCAACGGTCGTGCAGCCTGTTCGAGCCTCATGAAAATGCATGAGCGCTGCCGCTCGTCGGTTTCTAGCCTGTTCTCCCTCCGGTCTAGGTGTGTTTGTGTGTACCTTGATCAAGTTTAATCAAGTTTTCTTGCGTTTCGTCAAGACTTTGCCGAATCAATGGAACTTTCAGAGGCAAGTTTCTGAGGGAATATCATTAAGAATATTTAAACGATTCTTAATAATACTAGGGGGCGGTGATGGTTCCACACGAAGTGAGATACGAACGTATAGAATTCTCGATATATGTCAACGACACGGGTCTTCTCATGTATCGTCCAGGAGACACACCCGAGCCGTGTTGTGTCTACGCTCCTCGGTATAACCGGCGGTAGTGGGGATAATTCCGCGACACTTATCATCCAAGGCTTGGCGAGATATATAGAGAAATCACTATATAGAGAGATATATAGAGATTTCCTTATTGGGACAACGACCTCGACGTCTTACATCGAATGAAAACTGTATTAGGAACGCGAATGGAAATGCGTTGGTCGCGGTTATATGCGTTCGTACATCGACCGACTGGCATTTCGGGACACGTTTCATAATTCCTCGTTGGCCTGTTGACCGATTCGATAGCTCGGCGAGGTATTCTCTCGGAACCGTGGCCGAACGCCGCCGGAATCGATTCGTGGCTCGAGCGTGCATAAATTACGCCCACGCTCGCCGCCTTTAACCCGCGACTACCCTCGCCGCGGGTCACTCGACACCGTTGGTCGCCGTGAAACCGATTCGAGTCGGGTTTCAAGCCTCCTACGTGCGCAACTATTTCACCGGCTTTTCAACTCCCCCGAGGATTCTACGCGACCTTTTTGCGCCTTTACTCTCGCTCTCTGTTCGCATGACAATTATTAAACTGTTTTACGCGCTCTTAATCGAGAATCCTTCGGGACACGAACTCGCCCCTTCTCTCTACTGTTGGCCATCCTGGAGTAGTTTAGTTCTTGCTGTTAAAGGGGGCCGGCAGGCATTTGGCCTTGACCGTTGGCGCTATGTTACACCGTGTCTTTTTTTCTAGACGGTTTACCTCTTAAACAAGTAAGCAATCAATTAACCCTTTGCACTCGAAGCTATTTGAACTCCAAAACGAAACATTTCTTTCGACCTAGAATATTTCCTTTCTATATATCTTTTTTGTACATACGAAATTGATGCAGTTTACTCGTACAGTACTGAAGTGTTTAGTAATTTATTAAATACAAGCAAATGTAATAATGTAAAAAATACTTTGAATAATGATACAGCAATTTAAAAAAAAATGCATACCACCATGTTTGTACATGTCTTTGCTACGTCTGTCCAGAGCCTTTTTTTCGATACGAACACTAAGTCTCTCGAAATTAAGAGAATCTCTCTGCAATATACGTATATGAAGTTGCAAGGGTCAAAATCTTGACAAATTGACGCTTCAATATTGCAATGAGTTCAATCTACGTCTGTCCAGTCATCATGGAGTAATTTGTAATATTCGGCAGAAAACTCGTTTTTTGAAGCAAACATAACGTCACAAGATTGCTGCCGCTGAGAGATTCTCTTAATTTCGTGAGATTTAGTGTTCGTATCGAAAAAAGGCTCTGGAAAGACGCAGCAAAGACATGTACGAACACGGTGGTATGCATTTTTAATCGATTACTTACTTATTTAAGACGTAAAGTGCCTAGAAAAAAGCCTGCCGGTCCGCTTAAGAAACGTCCCTCAAAAATTTCTGCTGGACACTTTTCATTTCAACCACGGTACTGAAAATTGAAGTAAAAACTCTGGAGGTGCAGTGATAGCAGTGGACCCTTGCGCAACGATTTCCAAGTAAAGCACAGTTCTAAAAATTGAGGTGCAAATTCTGGAGGTGCAGCAACAGCGGCGGAGCCTTGCGCAACGATCTCCAAGCCAGGTTTTCAGCCCGCGGGGTCAGAAGGATCCAGAAAAGGATAATCCACGCGTGAGAATCGTTTCGCGAGGGAGAAATCGCACTGTGCCGAGAAAAAAAACCGCGCTCTCTAAAGAGGGGATAAAGAAGCATTGGGCGATCGAATGCCACGAGACAGCCTGCGCGTGTTTGAAAAGCGAAACAAGGAAACTCCGGCTCGCGTGGAGGTGGTAATCCGCAAATGCCGAGGTCGCGAGCGTTCGACCACGTCGGGACCGAGGGAAAAGCGAAAATTCCACCCGGTTCATTCCGATTCCCAGGTCACGCCCTGGGAACCCCCTTAGACCGGGAATCCCCTTATGGGGTCCCGCGAACGGTGTGGCCGTTTCTCCGACGATTTTTCGAGGCCGTCGAACCTCCGAGTGGAAACTGTGGGCGGCTCAAGCTCGCATTCGGGTCAAGAACGTTCCACGCGGCTTTTGCTCAAGCAAACGGAGAGTTCCGAGCAATTTCAAACGGATCGATCATGCCAGACATCCGATTTCTTCGATTACGTTCGGCTGTAGACTTCGGTAATTGTTGGAACTACTGTTTGTTCGGCTGAAGACTTATTAAGGAGCTTCTGACAAGATGTTCGCGAGCCTGAGAAAAAGACGATCCACGTTCCTACGATCGTAGAGGAATAAAAGATGGCGGACCGATCTAACCGCGAGATCCGCTCGGTTCTGCGAAACGATTTTTGCATCATCTCGCGTGCACGTCACTCGACGAGAATACTCGGGACTCCATTAATCTTGATCTGGAGAGTATATTCATACTAAAACTGTGGACTATATTTCCAGCGTTATCCGGGGCCAATATTTATAGGACAGCTTTCTCAATCTCCTATTGATTTCCCATCAGTCGTCGATGAAAGCTGATGACGAGTCCTCCCAGGGCCTCCAACATTTCAGTTTCCACCTTTTTCATTCGTAACGCAAACTTTCTTGAGATTGGAGCTTGAGAATCTTGGTGGCCTAAGGGTACTTTAAAATTTCAGTTTCCAGCTATTTCATTCTCAGTGTAACTTTTTAATGTGGAGACTCGAGGATCTCGAAGAGTCAAGTTAAGAGAACCTAAAAGGCTTTAAAATTCTAGTATCCAATTTTTTAATATGGAAACTTTTAATATGGAATATATACATCCATCCTCTTTTTCTAGGTAAAACAATTTGATTTCATTCTGCTTGTGTCGCGAAACGAATTGTTTTAAAAGTGTCACGTTACAAATGAGACATAAAGGATAAATGAGCGAAATATCGCGCGAATACTTTTCACAGAAATATTTCCGAGCGGAGCACGATTAAAATTTCTACTTCCAGCTATTGAATTTCCCATCGTCGAAACTTCCGGATGCCTGGCGCGAATGACCGGGGAATTTTCGAACGGAATATTCGCGAATTCCGCTCGATTGAAAATTGAAAATGAAGTGTCCGCGAACAGGGTGGCGAACCCGTAGCACAGGTGCGGAGGGGGCGTAAATCTCGCGGGTACTTAGCGCTTTAGTTTGCCGTCGACATTATCCTTCGTTAGCTCGGCCATACGGGCTGTACGTAAATCACCGGCCGGCCGGTAATTATCGATTCTCTTGCACGGTCGTTGCAGTCTGCGGTGCATAAATTCCGTGGAAATCACGGAGACACGTCTCTCTCTCTCTTTATGGCGGACAACGGAGAACGTGCCACGGCGAGGCCGTGCAAAGTTTCATTTCGGAGAAGTTCCCGGGGAAACGGAGAGTCACGCCTATTCGGAACGGTTACCGAGCGCTTGGACAGTTAACGCAATTCTCGAAACGACGAGACTGCACAGGGAAGCGCATTTTCTGTGGCAGTTGCCTCGTGTCGATAAAACACGTTCAAATATCTTAGAGTCCTCAATGTAACAATCAATCTCAATAACACAATGTTTTAACATCACACCGTTTTTACTCTATCGATTTATAATTAAACCGATCTAGTATCTTCGAACAGTTGATTGACTAAAATTTTGGTTGAACTTCGCCTCAGGAAACCAGAAATTTTTAAGTTTTTCCTTATACAATCCTGCAGATTTCGGCAAGAAAATACCGAAAATCCAAGTTTCAAACCTAGGATATCACTCATAACTTCGAAAGTGATGCGATTTTCAGCGTTTTTGACAAATGCTAGAGCCCTTCAAACTGAGACGTTGTGGAACGTTGTCAGCATTACAGTGTCTTGAATCGGTTGGACTGCAATTAGGCAGTTTTTATTGGTTATTGAAAGCTACAATCTGGTTGGAGGACCTCGGAAAGATGACGAAAGAATGGCTCGATTTAAATTTCGGCCGGACAGGTATTGGAGGGGTGCACCGAATATGGGAACCAAGCGAAGTAGTCGCGTCTCACGCGATCGAAAACCTGTTCGGTATATCCGTAACCCGACGCGGGTAATTCGCGCGGAGAAGATCGGCGCGGGTTTGCGGTCGCTCCGCTCAAAAACCGGCGTCCCGCGGTCACGCCGGATTCCGGTTCCTCGGTCTGCAACTTAAATTCGCAACCCAATACCCGATGATTACCGGCGCGGACGGGAGCCGGCCGTGATCATCGGCGGTGATCGAGAAATCGGTTCGAGTCCCCGAATCGATTAGCTGTGGGACGCGCGACATAGGCGAACGTTTCTTCTCGAATCCGTTTGTTGCGTAAAATCGTGTTGCCACGTGACTTTGTGCACTGTTTCCGTGCGAATTTGTACATGTTCCTCTTTTAAAGTTATGCACGTTGCTTCTTAACACGCTACCAGCGTCACGCATGTGCGACGACCATAATGCATGCAGAATACACGAAGAAGATCAAATTAATTGTCCGTCTGTCGTTCTCCAACGTTGCAACGCATGGTATTCGGATTTATAGCTCCTCTCGGATTTTACAAGAGGAGACATTGTATTTTATAGAATAATGTAGCCATGAAGGCTCGAATAGATTCTGATAGCGATCGTGTTAATGTTACTTGTTGAATTTAGAAATTAGAATGTTTGTTTTATATCGTAGACGTTGCTGTGCATCGCGGGGTTAACCAAGATTTTTAAGAATTTATCTAAACTCGTGAAGCACAGTACAGGTTGTCCCAAAAATGTACTTCATTGAAACGGGAGGTTCCTGGGGCCATTTGAAGCAACTTTTTCTTTTGCGGAAATCTTCTCCGCGGCTTTGTTTAGGAGTTATTCACGAAAAACGTGGACCAATCAGAGCGCGGCTACAGCGGAGGGATTCCGGCTCGTCGACGGATCCCACTGAGCGCGACGTTGGCATTGGTCGAGCCGGAATCTGTCCGCTGTAGCCGCGCTGTGATTGGCCTGCGTTTTTCGGTAATAACTCCTCAACGAAGCTGCGGAGAACATTTTCGCAAAGGAAAAAGTTACTTCAAATGACGCCAGGAACCTTTTAGTAAAGTAAATTTTTGGGACACCCTCTAAACTTACGGTACAATCGTCGTGAAAATTTCTATTTGCATATGTCGTAATTAAGGAATTGTAGCAGGACTTTAAAAATTATTGCGTTGGAGATGGAATATAATTGAAGTTGATTCTCTGACGATCGTGGGCATGAAAAATTAATAATTGCGACCACAGGGGGAAGATGGAGAGAGCACCTCGACGCTTTTGTTGGAGATAGGAGATCGTTGAAAAATTTGTGTTTCGTTCACGTAAAATTTGCTAGAAATGATTAAGGAGCCAATTATAATGCTTAGCCAGTCAGTGTCTCTCGTCGGATGAACAAATAAGGCTGTCGCACTCGAACACAGCTCGCCCCACGACTGCTAACTGGAGTAGAGGCTTTCGCTTATGGCTCTAGAGATGCTACGCGCAATTCATTACGCCACCGGAAGTGGTGCTCGAAGTACCGACATCTCCGGTAAAACCGCGGTTCCAACCAGAGAAGTCCCCCGCGATGAAAAATGTTTCACTCTCTCTCTCCCGCTTTTCTTGGCTAAACAACGACTCCGGAAAACCTCCTCCTCTAAAGAGCACTACTACTTTGTCATCCCTATCGATTTTCGAGGGTGGAATCAACCCTCGACGCTTCAAGTGTCGGACACACCCACCCAAAAAATTCTCGGAGAAGCAGGAATTTAATTGTCCCCAAAACTATAATTATAATTAGATTGCGGACCATTGTACAAAATAGAATGTTTGTGCATCTTCCGTTAATAAGTTGAAATAACTTTGAAATCGCTCGCATTTCGATAATACAGTGAAATATGAAAATTAGCTTCCGCTGAATGTTCATCGAGAAAAATATGATACTCTATTATTGGGACTGCGAAGAATCGAATAATTACAAAGCTGAACGCGCACTTGATATTTTGACGAAATGTGAAATAGTGGCCCGTGGTTTCACGCTTATGAAAGTTCTAGATCCCCCGGAGGGAATTCAGCTTTTAATCAAGCGTCTTCTCAAGGTTCAATTAAACCGAGCAGGACTTTGAGCTCCGCCGAGCGAGTCCGATGGAGCAAAAAAAGATCGGAAATGAGGCTCTTAATCATTTTTGAAACATGGTTTCTCCAATTTTTCCCCGAAAAAAGTTCGCTCAACTGACACGGTTAAAAAATGGAAAAATGGATGGAGTGTGAAATTAAATGGGGGTTCCTGCGGGTTTAATGAATCCTCCTAGTAACCGTCCGAGCAATCGTCGTCGGGTTAGGCGAGTTTCATCGTAGAAAGCGTGGTCTTCCCTCGTGTCTGTCGTCCAGTCTCTCTTTCTCTCTTCTCTCCTTTCTTCTCGTTTCGCGCGAAACGGCCTGGTAACTGGTTTGGCTTGTGTACGCTCCCCGTTTCGGAGAAGCGCGAGCCGAGTCTCGTGGAACCGTCGTCACGGAAAATCAGAAACTGCCTAGGCCAATGCTATGGTGTACCCTAAGTAATTGCGTTTGTCGGATTTCCTCCGTCGCGAACAATGACAGCAAAATCCAGGTTACCCCCTGCGGTAGCACAGCGAACTCCCGGACACATTTACTACTAGCAAAATAAAATATAAAAATTGCCTGCATCGATAGTCAGGAATATAATAGTTATTTCTTTCCAATAGAAATAGGCTGTTGAACGGCTACGCCACATTCTAAACAAGTTTCGCAGTTTCTGTTTAAATAATAGTCCCCAGAGAAACGATTAGATTATTAGATTACTTGTCCTTGAAATATTCATCATGAAATCCTTCTGTATAGTAGATTTTTTAAACATCATGAAATAATCGCCGGTTAATACACGAAAAATAATATATTGACATTAACTATTGCTCCATTTACTTTTTGAATAATTTTATCGGGTTGACAACCATACAACAGTATAATGAAATTCTCTAGATGCGCTCACTGTTTTATTTTTGTTGTCCAGCGACAAGCTGTAATTCTGCAGTTTTCATTCGAGCGATGTAATTACCTCGATTCTGTGTAGAATTGTTTCGGGCGGGTTGTTCGGTGAACAGGGTATTAATAAAAATCGATAAGCGGAGTCTCCGTATCGGGAAACACGAAGTATTAAATAATAACCCGTAATGCGATCTGGAAACGATAGAGTAAATAAAGAACGAGGTTGCAGTACAATGGGAAGACGAAATGATTCGCGGATAGAACGAGAGGGAAAGAGGATTGCGAAACAGGCGGGGACGCGGTTTCAGCAGAAATTATAGATCGTTTTAAATCATCCGTCGCGTTGACGCGACCGCATCGCCGACACGAGGGTCTGAAATTACACGCGATCCCTTCGCGAGCACGCTCGTCGCGACCGCTTGCACACCGTGTCCCGTGGATCCGGCGAAAAAATCTTGCGAAATCTAACTGTAGTCAGCCCCGGTAACGCTATAGTCTAGCGAGCCATAGTGACTGGCCTCTTGTCACGCGCGAACGGAGAAATATTTGCGAAAAAATTACTGGAAATTATTTATTATGGATTTCTACGGGTCTTGGGTGGTCACAGAGTAATTTACACTCGGGGCATAAAAATATGAAACTATAAAGCGGAACGTTTTTGAATATCGTAGATAACTTTAGTTATTGATATAACAAACAAAAGGAAAGAAAATTTTTCGAATTGCAACGAACTGGAGCGAACTAAAAATTCATTTTCTTTCTGAATTTGTTGAACAGCCTGGAAATAATACAACAGCGTTCTTAAATTCTTCTAATGTTGAACTGCAGCTACTCATTTTTGTTACAAGTGAATAGAACCCGCAGTCTAGACGCGAGAGTAACATTTTCTCGAAGAAAGATGGTGGCTTCCCAGCCGCTGGAGGAACGTTTCAAGCGTCGTTCAATGGTAGGACGGACTTGGTTTCACGTTGGCAAGCCTGCGTGCTTCGAAATTAACCCACCGCATCGGCACGCGCCTCCGCTGCTCTCAATTAATTAGCTAATAAACTTCTAACGATCTGAAGCTTGACCAGTTTGGCTCTCGAGCTCTTGCTCGATGTTCCCTGAACTACTCGTCGGGAAGCTTCAAACTTGGACATCAAGTTGAAGTTGTTTAACTAATGGGACAGCTGCTGGTTTACGCCGAGAACAATCACTGACAGAAAAAAGTCTTAGAAAATTATTTTGGGCACTGAAAAACACTCATTTGTATTATCGAGGCATTTAAATTAATATACCAAATAGACTGTTGTAGAAGGGCGAGATTGAACTAGGGGTTGCTCTACAACCACCCCAACAAATAAAATTACTTTTGAACCCAATAACAATATCCATCAGAAAAAGTCTTAGGAAATTATTTTGAGCACTGGAAGATACTAATTATAATTATCGGGACGTTTAAATATGCAGTAGACAGACAGTTGTAGGAAGGCGAAATGCAACTTGCTCTGAAACTACCCCCGAAAATAAAATTACTCTCAAGACAAGCTGAACATGGTACAATAGCGAATTAACAACGAGGAATCTGCAACGTGCATAAACAGTGTCTCTCAAAGCAACTGAAAGCATATTCGCGAGAATTTTCAGAGCATATAATATTGCACAAGGGTGAGGATGCATCCAGGGATTGTTCCGCACCCACCCCATGAAATAAAACCACTAACAAGGCAATCTAAATACAATATAGTAATAAATTAACGTCGAGGGGCTTACAATATGCAAAAACAGAGCCCTTCAGAGCAACTGCTACCGTATTCGAGAAAATTATGTATGCGTACAACGTTGCACAAGGGTGAGGATGCAAATGTGGGTTGTTCAAACCTCGCTCCATAAAATAAAACCACTGTTGAACCCAGTAAAATATAATAAAATATGTAATTCACGTCAAGAGACTTGCGCTATGCAACTCGAGCATATTCAAGGAAATTAACTTATGCACAGAACATAGCACGCGGGTGAGGATGCAATTAGGGGTTGCTGTAAATCCCACCAGCAAAATAAAACTAAGCAAACTGGGGCTCGCAATGTGAAACTAGAAACCTCTCCGCGACGGAAGGAAAAATTAAAAGAAAATTCTCCGTCAATAAATAAAACCTCTATTATACTTAATAGAAATCCGATCATACAGATCCGTAGTTAATTAAACACAATGAACCAGTAGACTGTTAGGCACGAAGTGCGAACATAGATGCCCTGCGAGGTAAAACGCGAGCATATTCAAGAAAACGCCGTTTGATTATCGTTGTCGGGTGGCATAGTCGTCCGCGTAGTGGCATAAACGACTCGACAGGCGTCTCTCGCCAGTGAATGGGATTTCTGTCGTTTCAACGGTCCGACAAAAAGCGGCGCGAGTGTTTTCGGGGCCCCGTGCTCTCTCGCAGAGCAGCCGTTCTTGGCCGGCGCTTTTGTTTCGCCGCGAGAACAATCGACGGTCTCCGAAAGACCGTGTCGACGGCCGGGAGAAACCCGCGCCATATCGATCCTCTTTCTCCGTTGCATCTGCCGTTTCCGGCCGCGTACAAGGTTGCGCTCGGTCGCCGTTTCGCTACCGGTTCTCCGCGGAAACGCGAAACTCCGCCGCGCGATCGGATCTCCGCGTTTTATCGGCCCCTCGGCATCTCTCGATCCGCCGGTTCTCGAGAGCATCCCCTTTTGTTTCTTGCCTCTTCGGACGATTCGCGACTCGAGTGTCTTTGAACTCGATCGCCCGGAGAGCTACTCGATCCCAAACACGCGAGTTATCCGATCACCGAACCCACTCGGCTAACGATTTTCCACGATATTCACGAGAGTCGAACGATTCTTCTTGTTCGGGGATTCTGTTCGTGCGAGATTTCCGTTTAAAAAGAAAACATCGTTCGAACAGGTCTCTCCGGGGGACAATTGTAGAATTTTTTGGAATTGTCTCAGAGAATTTATATTTTGTTTGTTGAAGTGTAATTCGTATCGGTATGATTGATGGATTTCGTTCGTAGAAAGAATGGTGTGTTTCAGATTACTTTTCTTTCGGGATTGCTAGGGAATTTTTAACTGTGTATTGCAGCCTCCTGGAAGATATCAGAGCCCCATCTTACGTCAGCTGATAATAGTTGAGAGCCCCATCTTCTGGGAATAATTGTGAGTGATTTGGCAATAATTGAGAGCCCTGTTTTCTGTAATCTGGTAATAACTGAGAGCCCTATCTTACGTGACTTGGTGATAGCTAAGAGCCTTATCCTCTGTGATTTGGTAATAATTGACAGCCCTATTTTCTGTAATTTGGCAATAACTGAGAGCCCTATCTTACGTGATTTGGTAGCAGTTGAGAGCCCTATCTTCTGTGATTTGACAATAATTGAGAGCCCTACCTTCTGTGATTTGGTAATAGTTGAGAGCCCTATCTCCTGTGATTTGACAATAATTGAGAGCCCTACCTTCTGTGATTTAGTAATAGTTGAGAGCCCTACCTTCTGTGATCTGGGAATAACTGAGAGCCATATCTTCTGTGATTTGGTAATAGTTGAGAGCCCTACCTTCCGTGATTTGGCAATACCTAAGATCCCTATCTTCTGTGATCTGGCAATAATTGGGAGAGCCTTATCTTACGTGATTCGGTAGCAGTTGAGAGGCCCTATCTTCTGTGATCTAGCAATAGTTGGGAACCCTATCTTTTCCGAACAGTTACTCTGCGAAAGCCTTATCCTCCATAGACAGTTAGCCTGCGAAATCCCTACCTTACATGAAGACTGGCAATTGTTTCTCCCCAGGCTCCGCCCCAAAAACGAACACCCTCGTAGTCCACCAAACCCGAATCACAGAAGCGAATCTAAAACAGCTTTCCCATCACCATAAACGCCTTATCGGAATCCCAAGGCCCGAGCTTGTCCAACGAGCACAGTCCATCCATTATACCAACGACCATAAACCCGGCGCAACGCGTTAACGCCGCGCCGCAACGAATCTCGATGAAAATTTGTCAAGCGCGTCATTACCGGTAATTACAACCGCGGTATCGCGAATCGTACCGATGCGTTGGAAAAATCATGATACAAGAATCGCCGAGCGGTCGTTGGGAGTCACGCGATCCACCGTGGACAATCGTTATCTATCCTATACATCCATACAGACCCCAAGTGCATTGGACTCGTTGCGCACCCGCTGGACGGTGCATAAGAACGCAAAATGTTTTCGAGCGTTCACACGTGTCCCGTGTCGCGAATACTTGACACTCTGCGTGGAAAACTCGACAGGGAAGAAACATTAGGCATAGCGTACCCCTTACCAGTGGCGGCTCGTGGCTAAAATTAGTGGGGGTGCTGCTACAGAAAATTTCAGCTTTCCTATGTGCGCATGTGCACGAGAGTCAAATACCACGCCGCTGGAACTGTGAGGTGTTATTATATCAAATTTTATCGATAATATGAAATGGAAAATAGGGGGTTTAAATTTCCATACAAGCAATGAGATTTTTAATGTAGGAAAATTTTATTTCATCACAATAATTCAGGGAAACAAATTTTTAGGGAGACTCGCTTTGCCAAAAGGTGTGGTTGATTTGCAGAAGGGCGAACTTGGAATGCAAAGCCCGTGGCATGCTCGAGGTGAGCGTTTTCCCATTGCGAGAAGGCCTCGTTCGTCGAGCTAATTACCGTGATCGCGTCCTATCTTGTTCGAGAGTGTACACGCTGCTGTTTTGCGCCGATGTTAATGATCGTTTTTGGTTTGTTTGCAGAGGCGGCGTAACCAAGGAGCACGATGGCGGTGTTTGGCTTGGTCTCGGCCGTGGCCGGGTTCGTCAAGGTACGGTACCTCGTGGACAAGGCGATAATCGATAACATGGTGTTCAGGGCCCATTACAGAATCACGTCCGCGATTCTGTTCGCCTGTTGCATCATCGTGTCCGCCAATAACCTGATAGGTAAGCAGCCGACGACGATAACCGCGAACTTCACCGATCCTCCTCGAACGGCCCGAGGGAACAACTTCGACGAACTTTCCGGCGGTTAGGGCACTCCGGCTACCGCCTCTCAGACTAACCCCCGGAAGGAACCGCGGAGTTATTGGCACGGATTTATGCCAAATGCCGACGATAAAGCCGCTCTTATTCGGCCCGGGGTGCTCCGAAAGAGAGTTAATCCGTTAGGGTTGTTCGACTCAGGACAGCCTCGGGACAGCGTTGCAATTTTATTTACCGCTGATGGAAATGGGTCTTCGTTATAGCAGCTCTTCGGACGGTTTTGTTCCGTCTGTTAGCGAGCTTCATGAATTTTTATTTTTATATGAAAATTGAGGTGGCTGCGAGCCGGGAAATATCGTAGACGGGAGTATGTTTCATACGGTTTTTTGACTTTCAGATTTTTTCGCTGGGAAACTGGACGGCGTTTCAGTCGGGGCATTTTGGGGACCGGTTTATGCATCTTTCGACTAGGTTCATGAATTTTTTTGTACGGGAGGGATCGAAATTGTAATTGCTGCGAGCGATTGAGCTTTCGTGGTCGAACGTCTTTCGAAGTTGTAGATTCGGGGAATCTTTTCGAACTTGTTTCGACTTTGGGATCTGTTTTTGTGGAAATTAGGATGCTTTTCATTACGGGGCTTTCGTGTACACTTTTGTTGATCCCTTTGAATTTTTTAACCAAGCCGAGATCAAAATCGCGTTCGCCATGAGCAATCTACCGCGTCTCGAGCACGTGTACCTATTACGTTCTAACAACACCTCTGCACGGGAATGGAACGTTAATCCGTTACGTATCGATTTCGAGATCATGTTTTAGGTGTTGTCGCGTAGACAGGCTCGAAGACAATGGGGCACGCTATAGCATATATTATAGCTGACAGTGTCCCGTGGTTCGTGGTACAACCGAAAATGGCTGACCGCTAGACTGCGGATTGTACGCGTTTATGACAAAAATGTGTACAATTTCGAGAAGTAGAAAGATCAGAACAATTTCAAATGGTTGAATTATATGCAGCTGAAATTATTAAACAAACAATGAAATTTCTACTTATTTCTGACAATTCACTTGGACAACTTTTATTTCGCGTGAAGGTCTGCAGTCTATTTTGCCCTAAGAATCCTGTATTCATCAAATCAACTGTACGAATCACAATTTCAATTTCGGCTTTTATTTTCCATAATTTTTCACGGCTATGACCTTGACCGACCTTGAGAAGCAAGAAAATCTTGAAATTTCGAAAAAACCCGTTCGTCTCAGCAGCGAGGATTTTTAAAGTTCGTTGCACCCTGCCCACGACCATAAAGGCTTCATTATCCGTCGTGCGGCCCACGCATAGGGTGCGCAAGTATTTTTATCCACCGTCGGCACGACGCGTTACGCAAGATCAGCTTCGGCAGAGTCAGCATGCCGGTCGTTCCGGCTCGTCCTCGAGCGAATCAGCTCCGCGCGGATGATAATTGTTTATTCTTGTCTACTGCAATTACCCTACGGTGGTACGAATTAACTCTGGAAAGACGATCCTCTTAGCAGCCGTCATCTGGGTCGAAGATCATCAACGATTACATAAAATGCAACGCAAGGCGCTGACGGTCCCTATTAAAGCAACACCGGTGTACGGTTTCGAAGACCCGTGCTGGATTTATCTCATAGATGTCGCATCAGCTGTTTTAAAGAGGTCGATGCTGCTTGCCGCGATCAGATTGTTTAAACATGGTGCGAACGAACCGTAAACAGTGAACTCTTCTGCTACTGCGGAGCAGGTGTTGTGAACAACGACCAATAGATTGCGGATTTTACGAGGAAAACGAGTCGGTGAAACAATAGATCAAAAGATTTTCAGAATGTCGATTTTCCGCCTGGTAAGATTATTAGAGGAAGAAAACTTTTCTGAATGACCACTGTGTCTTGCAATTGGTGCAGACACTTTTTATTTTGCATAGAGACCGCGTTTAATTTTGAGTTAGAAGTTGCAAAGGCTTGAAGGTATACAGTGTGTCCCACGAGCTCTGTCCAGTTGAATATCTTGATTATTCCAAACAATACGAGAAACTGTTACTTACAGAAGTTGTAGAGTTCAAGAAACTACATAATATGAACGTCCAATTTTTTACGCTGGATTTGGATGGATTGGCGTATTCTGAGTGTAAAAGTACTAAAGTGTATTTGTCCTAAAACTTACCACTGCCGTTAATCACTGTAGATAGGGAGTGAATGTTCTCTGTTGGAGGGATAGGTGAATCGTTCGGAAAATATTAATTTAAAAGGGAAAACGCTTCAATGGTATCAATTAATCATGAATTATGCCCCGCATCCGATTTAGCTGTGCACCCCGTACAGGATAAATATTTACGACATCCTCGGCTGACAACGTTCTTGATTGACTACGAATTGCAAATTGGCTCCAAATTCGGCTCTTCTGCGTAAAACAAACGGTCATTACACACGCGCGAGCTGAGCGAAATGATCAAATAACCCGGCCACGGCGTAGCATAATCTTTCTATCAGAATATCCGGTAGAATCCGGAACAATGATCATCGAAAGCGTTCAACGACCATCGGCCATAGCGACACGTGTCTCGCAGACATCCTCGAGCTTCATTCTCGGCCGGTTGCATAATTTGCGCGTAATTACTCCGGCAATCGAGCCGATAATGCGCCGCCGTTGTCTCATCCGACTATCCAGGTCAATTTGTGTAGCGAGTCGATGACTTACTCTCGATAATCCGAGGAGGGGAGCCGGCCAGAAAAGCTTCGAGATAACCGATATACGGTAACCCTACGGGGATGCCATACTGTAGAATATTTAACGCTGAACCTACCGAGCCTTGAAAGTAACTGGTACATGTTGTCTTATAAAAATAACGAGATTGAATTCACAGTGATTTCTCTATATATGTCGCCAAGGCCTGGATGGTAAACGTCGCGGAATTATCCCCGCTACCTCGAGGTATACCCCGTGACGAGTGTAAATATAAAACGGCTCGGGTATGTCTCCTGGACGATACAAGACCCGTGTTGTTGACATATATCGAGAATTCACTGTACTTTGATTTTGTGCGGTTCCAATTGAAATATGCTGCCAATTGAAATTGCTGAATATATACAGGGTGTCCCGAATTTAAATGGCAAAACTTCAGGAGCGCCCCTAACCGAAAAACTAAGACAAAAAATCTTTTAGAGACTTGCTCGTTTCTGCTTAGTTTTGGAAAAAATCGCAAAAACAGAAACAAAACAAATTTTCAGTTTTGTACTTATTTATTTACATTTCATTTACGTTATCATCTATTTAATGTAGATATTGTTCAAAATGTTGCCCTTTTGCAGCAATGCAAGCATTACAACCAGCACTGACTTGATAAATTATATCAGTTAAAACTATATCAGCGTATACAACATTAGAATATGTACGCGGTATTGTAGCTGAAGCAATTCACTCCAAAATATCTGAGTAACTGACTGAAGACTGATTAAGGAATGACAGAAGAAAGCAAGAATGTAAACAAACGAAAGAATGTAAAGGATAACAGTGTTTACATGGCTCACTGTCATAACTCGCACAACAATGTCAAAACTTTTTGTCTTAATTTTTCGGTCCCCTACACGTTCCTGAAGTTTCGCTATTTAAATTCGGGACATCCTCTATATTAAATCATTACCGTGCGAAAGCATCGTATAATTTCAGTAATTGCAAAATAAAAAATCTGGAACCTGAAAAATATCCGAGTCTGCTATTTACTCGAAATTTGCACCCTGGTAACGCAGTTAATTTCAGTAATTTCACGGCGACTGTTCGTAAGCCAATGGCGCCGGCGACCACCATGCCAGTGAACGTGTTGCGAGGAGTTCGTCCGCTAAATTTCGCCGTTCGTTTCGGATCAAAACGTCCGGATGACACTCGAGATTCGTTTGCCCACGGCGCGGCGGTTCGGTTCACGGAAAGT
This sequence comes from Halictus ligatus, assembly GCA_028454255.1. Lineage (NCBI taxonomy): Eukaryota > Metazoa > Arthropoda > Insecta > Hymenoptera > Halictidae > Halictus > Halictus ligatus. The sequence continues at coordinate 6,461,634 of CM052132.1, read as the reverse complement.
AATGTCCGAGGTTTCTGACTCTGTCCTCGTTGGTTACAGGCGATCCGATAAACTGTTTGAGCGACGCAGGGGTGCCGGAGAATGTAATAAACACGTACTGCTGGATTACGTACACGTTTTCGCTGCCCCAGAACCAGGGGAAACCCGTCGGTACCCATGTGGCCCATCCCGGGCTGGGACCCGACATCGGAGAGAAGAGGTACCACTCCTATTATCAGTGGGTGCCCTTCATACTGTTCTTCCAGGTACGTATCTACCTCCCGTTCTCCATTTTGTTACACCAACGTGCTCATTAGTTTAAAGAACACAGGCTAACCTATTCATTTTTCTATTCTTCTTCGCGCAACGAGCCGGTAGCAATCTTGAATGCCTAAGGGACAGTAAACAATTTTATGAAATTTTTTGGAGCGATACAAATCAGCCCTTGAACACTTTTCCATGTAGTGGGGTGTCAGCTCCAACGGTTTCGCAGTTATTTAAATGATACAAATATTTAATTCGTGAATCCAGATAAATTCAAAATCTGAAATTTTAATAAGTCGAACGCACAGCCGCTAGGTTTCGATATTTGAGACACGAAGAGTTTGCGTACGGTTTGATAGCATGATCCGTGGTTCCAGGGGGTTATGTTTTACGTTCCGCACTGGATATGGAAGCAATGGGAAGAGGGCAAGGTCCGCATGATCTCCGAGGGCATGAGGGGAGCCATGATCGATAACAAGGACGAGCGGAAGGCGAAGTCGCAACGGCTGGTCAAGTACATCTCCGACACGATGCACCATCACAATATCTACGCTGCCGGCTACTTCTTCTGCGAGGCGCTCAACTTCGTTAACGTGGTACGTCTATCGTTTTTGATCGCTCGGACAAAACACCTTCCGCGTCCACGTTTCCAACGGATTCCACGGGATTCCAAAACGCGAAACACGCCGCCCACGGTTATCTGTCACGCTTGTCCCCCCGGTGACGAGCCGCGCGAAAACCCTCGGCTTTTCGAAATAACTTCCACTGGATAATATTAATACCGACGCCTCGCGGGAAACAACGACATGATTTCACTCTAACTCGACTGGCAGTAAAATCTATGGTGTTGAAAGAGCGAAGGCGCGCTTTATGCGTTTTATGCAGCCTAAAATCCGAGACATAATTAGAAAATGTGATGAAAGAGTGGATTTTTAATTTTTGTTTCGACTCCGACAGAAGTGGGAGCAGTGAGACATCAATTTCAATTTTTGGAGATTTGAATCTTGATTTATAAGGGTATTTGTGAGTATTATAAGTACAGGGACTAAGCTTTTTATTCAATTTCAATTTTTTGAAATTTTGATCTCAAGATTCGCTTTAATTAAATTTGAAATTTTGGATGTTAATGGTAGGGCTTGTAGAAGAGTATCTCTACATTATCAGAGAGAAAGAAAATAAAAATACTGATCTTAACCTTCTTTTCCACTCAGACTCGGAGCAACTGCATAGTTCTTTGAAAAAAAGCGCGCTCTCTCCCAGCATAGATTGCAAGAGGTTAAACGAACGGCTTGAACCGTGATCTCAGGAAAATTCAATTACCATCGTCGCTGATAAGCCGTTCACAATCCACTACACTCTTTATCTCGTCCCCTTGATCTCTAAGAAAATGATAGGTTCAGCAGCCTCCTCTTCGGCTGCGTCCTCATTGTCTCTTTAGCGTGTCAACGACTGCGGATCTCTATTTTAAAAATTAGAGAGAAAGAAACTAAATTTAAACCTCATTTCAGCCTCGTTTAATTATCAATCGCGCCCACTTGTTTTTATTATAAATGCACAAAATCCATCCGGAACTTCAGCAAAGTTATGCTTGCTGGATCTCCAGTGACCGTTAAAATTGCACCGAAGCAATAGACCGTCTCGGGGCTTATTAATTAACTCTCGGGTACGTTTATTTAACATTTCCGGGTACTATTGATCACGGATCTGTTTCAGGTTGGCAACATATTCTTCGTGGACATGTTCCTCGGCGGCGCCTTCCTCTCCTACGGCACTGACGTGTTGAAATTCAGCAACATGAATCAAGAACAACGCAGTGACCCCATGGTAGAGGTGTTCCCCCGTGTGACGAAATGCACCTTCCGGAAATTCGGTGCCTCTGGAACCATCCAGAAACTAGACGCCCTCTGTGTCCTCGCTCTGAACATTCTCAACGAGAAGATCTACATTTTCCTGTGGTTCTGGTTCATTATTCTGGCAGTGCTCTCTGGGATCGCGTTGCTATACAGCATGGCTGTGGTGCTGTTGCCCAGCACTCGGGAAACCATCCTGAAGAAACGCTTCAAGTTCGTCACGCCGAACGCCGTCAGCGCGCTCATTAGAAAAACACAGGTGAGCGGTGGTCGCGGCGCTCGAACAACCCTCAAGTATTTCATCATGTTTTTTTCAACCAGGAGATCAAAAATACAGCGTAGAACAGCGAAGTCAGACTTATCGTGGGATTATCGCAGAGTGTTTAATTTTTTGCTTTCGAATTGAATTTTCAAGATTTTGTTGCATTTAGTCATCTTGGAGTCTTCTAAAGCGATTTCAATGTTCTGTTTGACCTGTTCATTTTTGTAACATTCACGATAAAACTAGTGAAAATGAATCAAGGTGATCACGCAAAATGCGTTTCGTACAATGGCATTTCACATTTATTATTCAGCGATCGAGATCGCAAAGACAAGGCTGGCGATTTCTAAGAAGAAATCATGCGGCCTTGTCCTTGTCCTCGACAGAATAAAATTCGCCATACTTTCACCGAGAGATACGATGCTAAAAGTGGACGAAAATTGCAGGTGGGCGACTTCATGCTGCTGCACCTGCTGGGCCAGAACATGAACATGATGCTGTTCAAGGAGGTGTTGGACGAGTTATACCGTTGCTGTAACCTGGGCTCGACGAGCGAGGCGTCGCCGACGTCGGTCCCATCGGCGCCCAGCACCCTCGAGATGTCGCCGATCTATCCGGAGATCGAGAAATACGCGAAGGACACCGAGATCTAATCCCGCGACGTATCTTTCGCCCTCCCTTCTCTTCTCTATTGTGATAAACGCCGACGGGGGTTTGTCAGAAGCCACAACCCCCACGGCCGCCCCCACTCACCCCCCCGCGAGACAGGCCGAGACAGTTCGAGACAGGTTTGCGTCGGGGACCGGACGATTTTCATTCGTCAACCCCGAAAACAATAACTCGCGTCTGGAACCCTTGCCACTGAAAAATCAATCTGAACAGACAAAACAGCACAAAATCGTGCGAAACACGGGGCTTGGAAATGTTTCGCTCAACCCTTTTCAGAATCAGCAGTTTTTAAGACTAATATATGCTGCGAATTTTTAAGATAAAAATCGTCCGAATTAATTCCAAGACACATTCGTTTCTTAATCGTAAGAACGTTCAAACCCTTTATAAACGTCGCTTTCTCAATTTATTAAAATTATTAAACATTTTTTATATGGCCTCCGTGCCTTATAATCGACGAAGAAAATTTTGCGTAAAGATTCACAGTCTAATAATCATTTTAAGAGGCGCGCGATAAGTTTCCAAGCCCTGAGAAAAATCTTTCGCCAACGTCATCCTAAAAAATTAGTGTTCCCGACGCAAGCCTAAGAGGTAGATAATCGAACAATTGCAAAACCTAATCTGCCGACCGCCATATTTTCGGCTCAAGATTGAATTTCTTGCGTTTCGCCGCCCGTGGGACCGCATCGAGCCGAAAGTCTATGGTCCTTTCTCAGGCGACGCCATTGCCTTCATCCCCCGCGGCTGTAAATCGCGTCCTCCGACTTCCAAGGCGATTCTATGGCATAGCTTATGGTGACCATAAGTCCGCGTTGAATAGCGTCTCCCGGTCTCTTCTACTTATTACGTTCACATTCCTTTCGCATTATTTTCCACTATCCCGGGGGAGTCAGAACGCCATTTACGTGGCGCATCGATCATTCCGTGCGTAATTATTCAGTGATTTGGTTCGCAAACCAAAAATTCTTCGTACTCGTACGAATGTGTGTGTTGATTTTTGCCGAGGTGTGCCGATTTTTCTGCGAATTTGCACAATTTCCCGCAAAATCTACCGTTCTCCGGCTACCCCTTTTCGTTTACGCTTCAGCAAAGTTTTAAATCGTAAGAAACGAAAGAAAATTGTTTGCGCGAACTTTAGTTTGCTTCTGAAGGTTTACTGAAGTGTAGTTGTGAAGAGAAAGCTTGAGAGAAAGAGCGAATTAGGGAAAAGAGAAAATTCATTTTCGTACGAAGAAAGATACCGTTCAGTTTTTTATGAAAGAGAATGATTTTCTAAAAGAACTTTCCTGCGCGGACTGTTGACAAGCTTTTAAAATTTCATAATTTCTTCCCGAAAGAGGGAGAGGGTAAAATGTAATATTTCGTTCCCGAAGAATAATCGAGAAAGAATAATTTTTCTGAAAGCCTTTCATAAATTTTCAAAAACACAATTTACTAAATTTTTTCATTCGCGAAGGTACGAGCAAAAGGTGTAGTTTCTCGCAGAAGGTGCACGAAAATGACGATTGTGCAAATGATCGGAGAAATCGGCGAGCATGGTCACCTGTTTCATCAGTGCTTGCTCGAAATAAATGTTGCAGTTTGTAGCGGTACAAATGCAGTTAGCAGTTGCAACAGCAAATGTTGTTAGGCGTCGCGACAGTGGTACGTAAAAGTTGTCGCCGAATTGTAATTGTCAAGGGATGGAAGACTCCCGCGATGTTCTAATTTTTTTTTTATTTTCTCTTGATTCTGTATCTCTCGGTATGGATTTACTTTATTGTTCAGATGCGTAATTTGTGCGAGATCGGCACGCAGTTTTTTTCCGAAGTGGACCTACTATAGCGATCGGCGTCTGCGCGTAATTGGTGCAATTATCCTTAGAACGAAGACAGGCTAGAATTATATTATAGACAGAGATTTATATATAGAGACGCTTCGCGATTTTTCATTGGACATTCGAGACAAGTATCGGCGCAGAAACCTGTGAATACGAAATAGCAAGGAGATCCGGTAGGAGAACCGGTCGCATTATCTACTTACCCGCAGAATTGTATAAAAAGTTTGTATTATTCTAATTTTTTCGATTATGTTCGATGCTCCTTTAATTGAAAGATTCGGGACTGTGCGTTAATGGGTAGCTTTAGACTCGACAATATATTTTTGTTTGGATTTTATTCGCCGCGACCGTGTTTCGTTTGGAAATGTAGTGTTCTCTCCGTAGCGTCGCGCGATGGCTCCGCCTCTGTATCCCCACCACTTTGTAACGCAGCCAATCAGGAGACAGCGACGACTTGCTAGTCGAAATTCTCCCTGCGCCTCGAATTATGTGAACGCTGCGTCACGGAGGGAATATTATGGATTCTCGACGATCATGATTGCGTGAATGCGCTCGAACCGAAGCATAATAATGCTAGTGGCGCGTGATTTGCTCACGTCTCCCGAATTGCTCGCGAGAATGATACACAATGCTGCCGCTAAGTATACAATGACAATACTACGACAATAATAATTCTGTAGCTACTGTGCGTGGGTGACAAGTTGTCTAGGAAGTGGTACTTGTGTCTAATTGGTGGTTAGAGACCGTCACTACTGGTTAAAGTACGATTGCTCCGCCCCCTGCCACATCGTTTGTCGCTATTTGCCGAAATTGTTAAGTTTTACGGTGATTATGAGTGTGGAAATGTTAATGATGGGAATGAAAGGCCTTACACCCACGTGGGAGGGGCCAAGGATTCTGGAGGCGTGGTGTAACTTGTTCTTGTAACGCCCTCTATCCGCTCACTGTGCTCCTACTACGCCTAATATCGTTATTGGTTGAAATTGTTAAATTCTACCACGATTATCAGTATGTAGGAGTGGGAGGGATCCGAGGCCTAGCGAGGAGGAGCTAAAGACAGTAGGGGAGGAGCCCAACTTGGCCCTGAACTTCCCTTTAGCCCTTGCCAGGCCTAGTATTGCTCCAAGATTTCAAACTCTACAAAGATTATTGGTATGAAAATGTCAATGGTGCAAAGGGGAGGAGTTAGCAGTCTTCAACCTTGAACCAGACCCATGTGGGAGGGGCCTACGATTGTAAAGGCGGAGCCTATCTTGCCACTACACTGCTCTCTACTCAATTTACCTGCTCCTGTCACGCGTACTATCGCTATTAACCGAAATGGTTGAACTCTTCCAAACAACATGGGCAAAGGCCACACCTAGGAGTATCAAAATGTCAGTAATATGGTTGGGAGGAGCTAACAGAATTTCTAATCTTGCTCTAGAACTAATTGCAACCCCCTTGTCACTTCTCTTTTACGACGAATGGCAGTTTTGTTAAGAGTATTATCGAATCCACGTGGGAGGGGCTAAGAACAGAAGGGGAGGAGCTTAACTTGGCCCCGTACCGCCCACCAGGCAACTGAACAGCCCCGCACAGTACTTGGTAGCTCTTTTTCTCCTAGATATACACTACTACTACTACTATTAGTCGCGTTTCAAGTGATATATTAAGTTAGATTCTTAGATTAAGGCGAACGAGAGAGACAGAGAGAGCGATAGAGAGAAAGAGAGAGCTAGATATAATAGATGTAAGAATTGTTCGCAATGTGCCTTTTCTGTAGGATTACAGAGATTACTCTAGAGCTTAGACTATGAAACACCAGCCCCTTCGACACGTTCAAAGCAACGAATGCTCACTTGTAAAGATTGCGCCGTAGTCAACGCGAAGACTGCCAACAAGTGCAACGTTAGACTGTAAGCGGGAGCAAGAGAAAGCCAGAACGGTTCAATTTATAAAATAAAGTATACTCTTTCTATGAGACCGGTTCCATCCTCACTCTCTGTATCTATGTGCGACCGCATCGAGCGCTAATCCGTTCGCGCTGTTTCTCAACGAGACCGAACCATAAGCGACCGGTTATAGGAGGAAGTTCGTAATCGTTCAATAAATCTCATCGAATCAAACCGGCGAGATCGACTGGGCGCGGCATTGTTCCATTCAGTCGTCTGTCCTAAGTATTTTCGTGTACCAAATTAGACGAAATCGGGGATCTATGTTCTGTCAATGTGCCCTTTAATTTTTAACAGTACACGCCATTTTTATTTAATTCGAGAGGCCAGAAGAATTGATCAGTTACATTCATCTCTACCCTCTGCGAGACTATGGAAAATTGCTCGTCGCTTGTCAAACTTCGAATCGTCAAGCTCAGAGAAATGGTAACCTAAAGACATAAATTCTACAATCTCATTCGGGAAGAGAGTTTAAAAATTGATTGTTATTTTCAGTCAAATTGCTACGGATAAAAGTTGTACGCTATAGGGTTAATAATCTCACTTTCCGGTCCTTTCAGTGTTACCTAATTTAGTACAGGGTACACGTCCTGACACCTTCAAGACGAGATAATGGATTTTGAAAGTTACGAACACCTCGACGATAGTATTAGCTGTTCTATCTCCGAGGACAACATTTCAACAGCAAATGTTGGTGTTAACTTACCGGTTCCCCCAGTCCACCTTGTTGATAATCCTCAGCTTCAGCTCCCTGGTCTGATCGGTCGTCAAAGTGCCAGCAAGTAGTTGTCGCCGCCATTCCAGGAGTTCTCGCATCACCTTCCTCAGCGCGGTGAATTTGTAGTTCTCCCTCTCCTGGACACAGCCAAGTAATCGGAAAAGGGTCAAATTAGTTCCGAGGTACGCAGGATACGGTGAAAATCGTGTTATGGCTAGGGTCGATGGAGCGCGGCCATCTTGGAAAAGGCAAGCACCCGGAGACTTTTCATCCACGAACCCCTAACTCACCCCTTTAAAATTCAATCTGAACCAATCATCGCAATTCCAGCTCTGCCGAAATCAATTTTTCCAATTTTCCTTTATAGTGTCTGTGCGGTCTAGCAATGAATTTAAATATACCGAGAAAATTTTGGGGAAGACAATTGAATTATCTGCTGCCAAACACCATGTAAATTGTCATTACCACTGTCCTACAAACAAATACAAATAACCCAGATACAACTAATAACGGAATAAGAGCCGCATCCTCTGTGATGCACAGGACTTTTGCGAGGTTCCCCGTTCATTGAATTTGCAGAAGCTTCTCGCCGACGGAGAGTGTTCGCCAAATTCGACCACCGTCGTTTTCGAGGTTGTCGAAAGGTATCGATCACCGAGCTACGAAATTGACGAAGTTCCCATCGTTCGATCTCGGTGTCCACTTACCGGTCAGACGGTCGATCAGCCCCGGAGATCGATTCCGCCGACATCAAAGCGCTGGCAAACGCAATTTACCCGGCTCAAAGGGAGCACTCTGCGATTTTCGTCTCCGCTCGCTGATCATCCCCTTGGCAACATAGAAACGTCGGCTGACAAGCTACGTCGCTTGTACAATTATCGCACCACGGCACTCGTTCGTTATTGGTCCGGATTGAAATATGAATTTTTGCTACCGATACATCCACTGTATCAAATTTAATGACAAGGTTGGAGTGCTACCAGAAGATGGGAGTTACTTTGGCAAGAAGAGAAGATGGTAGCTCACCACGTAGAGTCTTTTCCAAATGCCATCCCATTCCCGCAGAACCAGGGTGACTTCCCGGACCACAGGATCCTCCAACGGGATCACAGACTCGAACAGACCCTCGTTCTCGATCTTGCATGGCTTCAGGTGCACGTACGAACTTGGGAAGATGCCCTTCACCGCTCGGTTCTTCGTCGAGAAGCCCCTGTACCATCCTGAGACCAAGGAAACCGACCCCGTCATTTTTCCAATTTAATCCGATTCCATTAGCAATCTTGTACAGCTTAAGAATCTTTTCAGTTCTTTAAAGTAGCGTATTGGTAGATTAAGCTCTCTCACCTGCGCACTCCTCCAGGATCTGCACCGTCTCGCCGATCTCCAATGGAAGGCCATAGCGTGTGTCTCCTCGCCAATTGTAGACGGCTGCACAAAAAAGGGTAGAAATTAGATTTTTATAGACTGTACGTACAAAGTTTATTGGTTGACGTTCAGCCGGAGAGTCTTGTATATTTTCAGTAGAGCGCGGCAGCTCGGGAACGGTGTGTTTATAGCGAAGCTGCGAAAGATGCGGAGCAAACATTGCGTATGTATGGTAACAAACCAACTACCTCTACAAATAATATTGGTGAAATGATTCATTGCTAGTTGGATCCCAAAATATCCCAATGTCTACCATAGTCCTCTGTGTCCTTAGAAATTCAACTGTCGAAGAAGAGGTGGCTCTCGTTTAAGACGAAGAAGAGGGGGATGACGGCAATTAGGGGGAGACACAAGTATTAAAATCTGCAAAATTATGCCCTGCAAATAATCTCCTTTGCTAACGAAATTCCAAAATATCCCAATATCTACCGTAGTCCTCTGAGTCTTTGGAAATTCGACTGTCGCATGGACGGCTCTCGAATAAGAAGAAGAGGGGGATGAAAAAGATTAGGGGGACACGCAAGTGTTAAAATTACGCTGTGCAAATAATCTCCTTTGCTAATCAAATTCCAAAATATCCCAATATCTACCGTAGTCCTCTGAGTCTTTGGAAATTCGACTGTCGCATGGACGGCTCTCGAATAAGAAGAAGAGGGGGATGAAAAAGATTAGGGGGACACACAAATGTTAAAATTATGCCCAGCAAATAATCTCCTTTGCTAACCAAATTCCAAAATATCCCAATGTCTACCGTAGTCCTCTGTGTCCTTGGAAATTCGTGTGTCGATGGGGTGGCTCTCGAAGACGAGGAAGAAGAAAAAGAGGATGATTAGGTAAATTGGGAGGGAGGCGAAAAGAGGATCGAAGTAGTGTCCTTTCGTGGAAGTGTCAGGTCTCGATAAACGAACTCCGGGGCACCGGATACACGTGACGATGCACGCACGACGAGCCAGCTTCCGGTCCTCGACTCTGCGGCGTCGAAACGCACGCGAGACGCATCCGAATGAGCCCTCTCCTCTCCTCTCCTCTCCTCCTCCTCCTCCTCCTCCTCCTCCTCCTCGTGGAAACGCGTTCCACCGACTCTGGCCCCGTGGAATGTGTTACGCGTTATGTGTTATGTGCGTTTATTCGCCCACCACCGTTTCAACAGAGAACAATGCTCGTAGAGATAGTGGCGACTCGGGTATTCGTCAATTTCGAGCCGCCTCCGGACCGAGATACGAGTTCCGCTTTGCTCCGCTTCATTCCTCTTCGCTTCTGTTCGCTATGCCTCGCTCCAACGACCTATCGAATCATTCTGCTATTTATTATCGTCACGTCTTCTGTTTGTTGCACGCTAATGCACGCCTGCGGGAATATAGAACCGCGTGAGACGCATCCAAATGCAATTTTCACCAGGTCCCTCTGGTTTCTGGAATTGTTTGCTGTCCGATTCTAGTTTCCTGTTTATTTCCTTGCAAAATTACTCTCTTTATATATCTAATAGTTTCTGCAGTATCTTTACTGTATTTTACCGCATTTCATTTAAACAGTTTTCAATTTTCTTCTCAGCATGATTGTATACAATTTTTTCATTTTCTTCTCAGGAGAATTTATATAATTTTTCAATTTTCTTCTTAGGACAATTTTTACAATTTTAGAATTTTCTTCTTAGGACAATTTATACAATTTTTTCATTTCCTTCTTAGGATAACTTATACAATTTTTTTTATTTTGTTCTTAGAACAATTTACACAATCTTTTAATTTTCCTATTAGGATAATTATGTCGCGAAACTGATCTATATATTCGTTCTTTGGTCACCCCTAAATTCACTTATAATTTGGAAATGGAGATTTAAATGGGGAGACTTGGGTCCATTTTGAGCCAGAGGTTCAATATACGAACGTTTGATGTGAATCCTAATTTGTTCTTCGACAAATTTGCAAGGAAGATTTTCTATTGAAAAATAATCGTGGTTCACTGTTTTGAGAGCTACGGTTTTATAGTCTCTCGTTCTCCACGGTTAAATGGATACGCATCGAGCATGTTGCTGTTCAAACATCCACTCGTGTTTTATTCATCCGGAAAGTCAAGTTCATTGTTCGTCAAACAAGCGATCAAACAATTCCCGAGCGACGGTGTACGTATCGGAGCGATGACGGCGACTAATGGTAAGCAAAGTAGTAGACACATTGCACCGAGCAGTATATGCAATTTTAGAAACTGTTTTCAAACGAAGAATTAACGAGCACGAATGTGCATGAAACTAAAGCAAAAAAGGTAAGGGAAAACAAACGACAGAATAAAACAATTAATTCAAGAAATTCCGATTCATTTGCAATTTATTTTCGATTCAATTTTATTTTGTTCTGTTCGTTTCGATGAACGAAAAGAAAGCAAGGAAACGGGCGACTGAAGGAAATAAACAAATTATTTCCAATTTTAATTTCAACTTTGTCCGGCTCTATACTGTCTGCGAATATTCAACATTGTCTGAAAATAAAAGTGAAAAAAGGAGGGGAACGTCTGAATGAATTAAAAAAAAAAATGAGGATTTCTGGTTGACTTACAAATTATTTTCAATTTCAATTCCAACTTCGGCTCCACGTGCAAGGGAAAATGAAATAGGAGTAAGAACAGGACCGTCGCACCGGAATATAAATTCCCCAATCGACTTCCCGATTGATTTGCAATTTAATTCCACCTTCAATATCAACTTTCCTCCACTTTGGACGGGTGTAACGACGGTAACCTTTGGCTCGCGGGCTTCGCAGGTTGGCTTACGGTAAAAAATGCGCAAACATCCGCCGTCTATAATTACAAAACGCGCATAAAGGGCGACAGGCGGTAGAGCAACGCTGCCATTAAACGCCGGCCACGCTGTATTTAGATTTAATACAGAAGTCTCGTGTCGGACACGAGAAGTGTGAGATCGTGTTTCCGCGGGCTAACGAGCTATAATAAAATTCCGCCGTGCAACAAAATACGGCCGCGGCGTTTTTTTTTCCACGGTTGGATCTGGATCCGGACTATACGTCACCGAGAAATGAATCTCGCGAACAACAAGTATAGCTGGTAAAAGAATTTTCAAGGCAGAGAAGACTTTGAGACTTCCTGGCGTCTTTGTCTCGGATGTTGCGGGAAAGGCGTAAAAATGGAGAGCCGAGACCGCGGCGTGTCTTTTATCGTATCGATAAAAAGAGCCACGGCCAGCTATTTTCAACGTGGTGAATACGCGCGCCGTATTTAGACGTGCATTACCCTCTCATACTGCGGTCGACGCGATTAGAATCGCGTCCTCCCGAGAATTCCGACCTGGGCACCGAGTTCGCCGATTATCATCCCCTTTCTTCAACCACCGCGCGAACAGCCGAAATTTTTGCATCGGTCCACAACCCCAGAGATGTACAAAATATGCGGCAGATTGATTTCGTTCGATTTTAAAGACCCCCCTCCCCGCGTTCGACTTTGATCCCCCCTCGATTATCGACTCTCCGAGTGCCGTGAGATCAAAGCGATTCGGCACGTGCCGCGCTTCGCACGATTATACTCGCATAATTCCCAGCGTAATTACCATACGCCCCTTGGTCCATAATGTCGCGAGAAACTCGTTCGATCCGCCGGGAATCGGTGCAGGAATATTTGCAAAAACTAATTCTATTTTACAGATGAATTACGAGATTTCGCGAAAGACTTCCCGGATGCATAATGTAAAAACACTTTTCGCAGCAGCGTTCAACACTGAACCTACCACAGTTAGAATGAGCGGTTTTCCGTTTCGCGATTACTGAAATTAGAAAAACGTTTTCATAGGAAATTACTGAATCGATTTAAGCACATATTATAATGAAAATCGTACAAAATCTTCTCCCTTCCGTAGTTTCACTTTTACATGTTTCGTGGTTGGTAGGTTTAGTGTTAATTTACGTTGATCGGATAAATTAATTCTGACCGGATGAACGCGCCGAGGAGCGGCCGAATAAAAGCCGGGTAAAATAAAGGAAAACCAGGGAAAGCTGAGGAGCCAGAAAAATTCAATTCCCGACGTTCCATCGCGACTATGATCCTCTCCGGTCGGTTATCCTCTTTCTTATTCGGTCCCGCGGAGGGTTGCCGCCGCTAACTACTGATGGATTACGGGGTTGGAAAACTAGGGGTGGAAAACCGGAGACGTTTTCCCGCTGCCCGTATTTCCCACGAGGAAAACATCGAAGAAACGCCGGGACAAGCTCTCAGTTTTTCCCGATTGGCAATCCACGCCGAGCCTCTGCCAGGATTTTTCGAGCAGCAACCAAGAGAGCGAGAGAGAGAGAAAGAGAGAGCCGACGGCGAACAAAGGCGGGCGCAGGAAGCCTCCCCACGAGTTTTCCCCCGCGAGTTTTCCCCGGGAATTAAATCGATAACTCCCTTTCTGGCTGTGTAAAACATTCGCGATGGGGGACTGCTCTCCGGGTATTCATCCCTGTGTGCCAGACACACAGAGAGAATATATCCACCCTCGACGTGCCCTCGTGTGTCCCATGTACGGGGTGCTCGATTATTCGGGGACACCCCCTCGGAAACTCGAGCACGGATTCGCGCTTTCGCTTACACTTTCGCGATCGATACGAAAAATTTGCCTGTTGCCGTCGCTGGCTCCGGAAAGCGAGAGTGCCGCACGGTTTTATGGGAGATCGACTAACACCGTTTAGAAAATCTTGTGTTTCACGCGTTCTCTGTGGGACGATAGAATTTTTTCGATTTAGACGTCCATTTTCATTCGTGTTTAAATAAGCAGTGGAAATGAACTTGAAGGAAAACATGGAGGAACTATTTAGTTTCAATCAAACTATACTATTAATGCACATGTCACAACGGAAAATATTCCTTTTTTATAACTCTCGAGGTATATTTAAAATTTTTCCAGAGATTTTGTATTTTAATTCCAGTATTATAAAATATCAACGTTTGTAACTTGAGAAAAATATTCTGATACAAAAGGAAGAGTTTCAGAGCCAATGTAAATTTTGAACAGCTCAAATTAAAGTCAAATAGTTCATTAATTAACACGTTAGCTTAATGCCACAGTAATTGGGACAAATATAGAATGACGGAAACCTGTGAAAAATGTGCAGAATATTTGCGAATATCCCGTTTGGACAAAGTCCCGCTCGAAATCATAATGTCTTCGACAGAGCAAATATCCTCCATCTACTGTTAGGGTAGCAGTCGGAGACAATTGTACCCTCCTCAAGAAACTCGTCAAGAAAGATTGGAAAATTCGTCGTGCGAAAAACGTCGTGCGAAACTGCTGCACGGAACGGTCTTTGTCGCTGTTATGGTCTTTATCGGAGTGAAGTCGCCGGTTATGATGAGAATTCCTTCCGCGAACAAAGGGAGGTAGATATTGCGCGTGAACAATGCATATTTGCAACAAGAAACAGGCAATCATTGCTGGAAGATATTCTGCTTGTGCGAGGAGTGTTCAAGGGCTTGGTAGTTCCAGCGTTAAAGACGCTGTTGTATTATTTCCAACTTAGATCACAGTGTTTACTCGATATATGTCCAAAACACGGGTCTAGCCACGGACATATATCGGCCAGGAGATACACGCGACCTTACACTCTCCGGCGACTGAGGTCTCTCGAGCTTCTTGTCCCCTCACGGGGTATATTCCGCGGTGGCGGGGATAGTTCTGAGACCTTTTGTCTCCCAGACATTTGCGACGTATATCGGGAAAAGACTGTATTCAGAAAAGAAGTAAATAGCTGTCGCGTCTCGCGATTAACGCAAGTAATTTTGATTTCGCATTCAAAATCTGCAGTTTACTTGTATCAGCGATCACGTTGCGGATTCGTCGGGAGCTCGGCGAGCGAACCGTGAATTCTGACACAGTTTCCCGTGCAACAAGACGAGACACAGAGAAGACAAAATGAAGAAAATGGACGACCGGGGGTGAGTGGCGGATCGAAGCGTGGGTGGAATGGGAAGGGCGAAATGGGAAGAGCACAACGTCTGCGGTCCGGCGCTCCCTAAGCGGCGAGTCCCTGGCCGGTGATCAATATTGGTTGACGCCGGTTAACACCAAGAACAACAAGAGAACAGCGAGGTTGTAGTAAATAGGGGATAATAGAAACAAGAGACGCCAAGACCGGGTTTCCTGGAACGGGTTCGTTGCGAACAGTGGCCCACAATGTCGTTTTATCCATTCCATTGTCTAATTTGTACACAGACTTCGGGACATCTCCAATCGAGGGTGTTCAAATAATGATCGGGATACAATGCAAATTTTTTGAAGCGAAGAGAGCAACGATATAGTTTTCTGTTTGATTGAAATAGTCCCATCGATGTTTCCGTACAAAACAGACTTCTTTTTGTTTTGATCATTAAGAGCCTTTAGGGTATTGCTCCAGCTCTAGTGAAGTGACACTTCTTTCACAATTCTTTCGAAATAATACTTCCTGCAGAATGTGTTGGGAATAATTGTTTTAATTGTACGAGGGATAATTGTTTCTGTAGGACGCACGAATATGATTATGAACGTTGAGACGTCCACAGGTATTTTGTAGAAGCGATTTTGCGCGTGTACGAGAATGACACACAAAAGGTTTGCGACACGAAGAGCCGGCGTGCGTGAGTCCGCGCGCGCATAAATGAATACGTAAACGAGATCAGACGTGGATACGAGGAAAATGAGCCTAGCTTATCGGACTGCCGCTGCTCTACAATGTTGCATGATCGCGTTAACGGCGTGGGCCACCCTCTCAACTCGAATTACAGCCCCCGAGATCGATCTGAGTTAGGCGAACAAGCGGCCGTCACGCGACTCTGCGAATTCCGACGGGCCCCGGAACTGTTCGCAAAATACTCTGGTAGGTTGCTGGCATACGATCATGCTATACTGTCATAGGCTAGCCTGTGGAAAATTCACTTAACATTGCTGCAATTTTCAATACGATTTTATTCGATCTGCTTCTTCTTTGTAGTGAGAAAACTTTGAGGACAAGTTGTCGACATTTAAATTGTTGTAACTTTGTTTCAGTCCTAACTCATTTTGCAACTCGAAGTCTCAGCGTCGGCGGACTTCGATAGGTTTTTTCAGAAAAACTGATTACATCGTGCGAGGGATAAAAATGTAAAGGTACATTTCCTTCACGAAAATACCGGAGAATCAGATGTTCTCATGGACGTTAAAAAATTTTTTCTGCACAAAATCGTCGTAGGATTGTAGATTGAAGCCTCCCCTTTACCACGACACCTTAAAAATTGATGTACGATTTTTTGTAACCGTTTTATCGCGTCTTAAATGAATGCCATTAACACCGACTGCCCATTACCACTGAACTTGACAAACTAGAAAAGTGACTGAAAGATAGTCGACCATTTTCATAGCGATATATAATATAAATAAAAAAATATATTCACTGGTAGCTCAAATAGAATAGACTTCAAAGGGTCCAGTAAATAAATTCCCTGAAGCTGCGAGGGGTGCATAAATAAACTCCAAAGACAAATTATTGGTGGAGGGGTGGTCGACTATTTTCCTAGTAGTATGCAATATAAATTAAAAATATGTATACACTGGTAGCTCGAATAATAGAATAGACTCCAAAGGGTCAAGGAAATAAACTACTGTAGCGAGGAGTCAAATAAATAAATTCCAAGAAAATTTATGGTCGAGCGTTGGGCAATGACTGTGAGGTTTAAATAAATAAATTCCAAGGGAGAATTGCGTTCGTAGCAGTATATAATATAATTTAAAAATATATATTCACTACTGGCTCGAATAATAGAATAGACTCCAAAGGGTCAGGGAAATAAACTACAAGTCGTAGGGAGTGAAATAAATAAATAAATTCCGAAGGAAAATTGTTTTCGTAGCATAGTACAGAAACGTGCGCACGATGCACAGACCGTATAGTGAACGGCGTGAAAATGTTCCGCGAGCGTGGCCGGCTTTAACGACAGGAGGGTTGCAGCGCCCCGGTTAGGGTGGCGGTCACAAAAGCGGGGAAGGGCCCCGAAGAAACCGTAAACAATGACATCTGAAATCATCCCGCCGCCTGCTGCGGATCGAACGTCACCCTCGCCCCTCGTGTTTCCGTCGAAACGCATTACCGGCACCGTGCCACCCTTCTTGCAGCTACTTCCACCCCGTAACGTTGACGAAGGATCTTTCCGTCGACGAGAACACAGTCGCGCGATTTTATTTACTCGCGGAAAGAAAAATAATCGAGAACCTCCGCGACAATATTACTAGACAAGATTACTTCGGCGAGATTAAACGGGGTTGCTCGTCTTCTAATGAAATCTGCATCCCCTTTCCCGAAAGACGTTTAACGCCTCGCCCTCGACTATGCGTTCGAATGGAATTTCCGCAGTATTTCATTACGCTCGGTTTTCCACTGGGAGTTAAATGAAATTTTGGTTTTATGTACAAATTGCGGATTTCTTATTCGTGGCTAGACGAAATACAAAAGTGCGAGCACATTTAAGGAATCTAAAAATTATGTACAGTTCATTTTGGAAAAGGAAATCAATTTTTATGTAGCTCCTGTGTCAGACAACTTCGCAGAAAAATCCGCGGTTTACTTATGAGACTTTATATTCGTTGTAAATTCGAGTTTCGTTGGATTTTCTGCTTGTTTCTATGCATTCGACGGTTTCAAAATATAAACTTCCAAGAGCGTATTAGCAAGAATAACGTCCAAACTTCCCACAGGAACAATATTATGCTCGTTCCCCAACGAAATCGTGGAAGACAAAATGGAGTGTCTTGAACAATCTCGGACTGTTTGAAAGCTCCCCGAAGAAACAACAGGCAAATCTGCCTAATGAAATGCTCGTTGAGCTTTTCGATCGCGTCTGAACGAACCCGGGGCCCCGAACTTTGCACGAAGGCGAGGCAAAGGCGAGGCAAAGTCGAGGCAGGCCGAGTTAAGTCGACTCGCGAGAGCCTGTTTGCACAGCTCAAAGGAGGCTAGATAAAACGAGCCGCGCGAAAGTCGACTGGAATCGATACACGAGAGGGTCCTCCTCGCCAGAAGCTTGAAGACTCGCAACACAGAGGTTCGCAGTAGATAGAGCCGCGTTATTCCGATTCGAGTGGGATCGCGATCATGATCACGCCGCCGGAGGAGACTCGAGATGTACGGTCTATCTTCTATCCTTCGAGATTTTCCACGACGATAACTTTCCAGCCAGGTATACGATTTCCACGGGCCAACGGATCGCTGCGAACGTCCGAGGGTTGCTGATCGGAGGGTGGCTTGCCCGATCGAATTTTCTCTTACCTATCCTTACTAGCACATCAAATTTTATGTATTTTTCGATTCTTTATCCGCGACCAGGAGGCTCTGATAAACTGTTTACTCTGTCTGGAAATTTTCGAATTTATTCCACAATAAATTCTATTTTTTTTTTTAAGAGTTGTCTGGCATCTCATTTTCTATGAAGAATATTTCTTAATTTTTTTCTGAAGAAGTTTTGAGAATCTCTTTACCTTCTCTGCACAACAGAGAATTGTTTAATAATTCTAAAGAACTTCTAAGATACTGTTTATTCCCTCTGAAAAATATGTTTTGGTTCTCTCCGAATTTTTAAACAATTCAAAAGAAAAATTCTTGATTATTCTCTCTGCAGAATTTTGTGAATAGTAAATATAAATCTAAACAATTACAATTGGGACGCGTGAAGATTCGAAAGAGCGCAAAGAAGAACAGTAACTGTTTTAGAGGACAATGAAAGTTACAATTGATGAGTTAAATGGTCAGTGAAATATGATGAAAGAGAAACTGCGTCATAATTTAACGAGAACTAGATAACAAGTCATTTGAAGCGTCCTTGGTGATAATTTTACAATAGATTCCCGGGGAACGGGACTTATCAGCTTCGGTGATAGGTTCGTATTAACGGAGCACGTTTCCAGTTACTCAACTTGTATCATAATTCTTATCGAGTGTCAGTGTAGTATGAAAGTAACAGAAATCGTGTGTCGAGCTTGACATACGTTTTTTAAAAGATTTATTCTAGAAGTACGAAATAGAAACCTAATTATTATTCCGATTGCGAGCGATGGCCGACGCTTGCGTCAGATATAGAATTAACATTGTGCGCTTAGCCGGAAGTCAATTAGTACGCTTCCTATGTCTGCAGTTGCCAATAAGGACCTATTAGATCAATTTTAATCCTGCTATAGTCGCCGGGTCTTTCCCGACCGTGTTCGGGAAGGACGCGTTATTTTTTGCCCAAATAGATTTTTAATATAAGAAAGAGTCCAAACAGTTAAGAAGACAAATAATTCGTAAAAAGATTTCTCGCGATATTAAGCAGTTACACTCTCACGAACCGGCGCACGAAAACGAGAGCAAGTCCCCCCCGAAGAACAAAGCCGTATTTGATTAAACCCGGTTATCTCCTCTTCATTCATCTCCTTATTTGCGATGAAATTTCGCAAAGGAGATCGGGGCTGGATATATCCGGGGCGCGGACGTCCCCCGTTCAAAGGAACCGCCGGAAAACGCGCCGGGTCTCGACGTCTCGTCGCTCTCTGTTAAAATATTCACCGAGTATATTTCGGATTCCACCCCCGTGAATTTCGGCATAAAGGGATGTCTACCGTGCCCACCGGAAATATATGTATATACAGTCCGCGGGATTTAAATCGGAAACGAAGCGTTCGAAGTTGCAACCCCATCCTGCAAGCCTGTGCACGCTGTCCTGCGGGATCCTCGAAATTCTTCGACGATATTAAAGGGTCCAGCCACCACGTAATATACCGGCTCCCGAATATTTCTAATATCCTCCGAAACGTCGATACCCGAGCGAGGAAAATTGAGTATGTGCGTCCGCGACTTTATGCGACTATTCGCGTTTCCAGGTGACCGGATTTGCGAGGATTCTTCGCCGCGGTCTCTGCTCAGTGGACGGTACTGACCTCCCTTCATATTGTACAGGCGATTTATATTTTAAATTTTATTTATTCGGTCCTGCATTCAATTTTTATTTTTGTATATTCTATGGATTGTGATCTGTAGGTTTGGAATTTGCAACGATTTCCCTAGATATTGTGCAGTCGGTGTTATATTTATTTTTTATTTTTGTGAATTTTATTTATTGGATCCAGCATTCAATTTTTATTTTCGTACATTTTATGGATTGTGTTCTGTAGGTTTGGAATTTGCAAGGATTACCCTTGATATTGTGCAGTAGGTGTTATATTTATTTTTTATTTTTGTGAATTTATAGTTGATATTCTATTCAATTTTAATTTTTGTTTATTTTAGTCACTAGGATTTCTTTGTCCATACTAATGATTTATTTTCGTTTACTTCCTTTACTGGATTTATTGCTAAATTTCAATTTGTCGAATTTGATCATATTCTATGTACTTAGCCAAAGGGAATTAAAGATGACAATAAGACTTCCGAAAGTTCAAACGACTGGAGCAGACTTGTTTGGAACCAGTTCGAGCCTGTCGATATCCAATTGCGAATTCTTGTCTCGTACGGACGGAACGCGTTGTGAACCGTGTCCGCTAATAATCGTTACGTAAAATCGGCAAGCGATTCTCTCGCCGGGAAACTGTAACAGTGTCTCGCGAGCATTCGCGAACACTCGTTGTCAGACACCGTTCCGAACAAGTGAGAGGGAGAGAGAGAGAGAGAGAGAGAGAGAGAGAGAGAGATGCGCCAGCAAGGAACAAGTTTGCGATTCGGGGAAAAGGGCAATTTCGCGAACCTCTTATCGAATCCCGGCACAAGAGCAGAGAAGCCCGCTGCCAAAAGTTTGACGACCCAGTTTAGTGTCGGCCATCGCGCTCTTTCTTCTTCTCGCGATTCCTTGAAACTGTTTCCGACTGCGCGATCCGGGAGAAAACGGGAAAGGAGGAAGGGGGAGCATCGACGAAATACACTTGCGTCACCAGACAATTTCTTCAGGCAACAAAGTGTCGAAAAAATGTTTACAAGAAAATCTGAACGAGAGTGCACAGCCTTTTTTACACCAATGCCCTTGGACCATCCGATATGTCATCGAGAAAAAATAAAATTTTGACCCCTCTTCCTCGACCGGAAGAGCAGTCACGAGGCAAAATGGAAAAAATTTGTTTTTTGCCTGTTTCCCCTGTTCACTACACGCAAAACTTGTGAAAAACCTCGAACAAATGTTGAACACCCAACAAACAAACTGCAATTCATTCGAATTTTTGATTTGAAGTTTAATTGAGATTTACTAACTTTACGTCTTTCGTTAGTGGGGAAAAGCGGTTTTTTATTGTTTCTACCACACCGCAGCTCACTAAAAAAATCTGAAAAAATTCATGAACAATACCTATACCTGAACACCGCTACTGTAAAAATATAAACGACGTCGCTCTTAAACTGCGAAATCTGCATTTCTTTTTCCAGTCTCCGGTTTCTCACCAATACGGATTCCATCTGAGGATTCCAGGTTACCGAGTCGAGGACAATGATCAATCTTGCAGGGGGCTCTTCGACGGGTGAAAATAGCCTGATTTGTTTCGTACGAAGACATGGTTAAATTTCGCGTTTTGTCGTCGATTGATCTCCACGATTTAATCCCCGACCCGTTTAACAAATGTCACGACCTCGTAAGAGGAGATCCGAACCTGACGGAATTGTCGGCAGAGACCACCATAATCTGCCCACGACGGTTCCACGGCAATTGCAACGAAGAAAACACACGTGGCGTGGGCGCCGTGACGAAACCACTCTGTCGGCAATTTGATCCTCGTTTCCGCGATTGCGGAGAGTGGCGGAATCAACGGAGATAAAGCGATCAATCGGGCAAGTAGTTGATCGATAGCGATTCTCCAATCGGAAGACGATCGGAGGAACATCGAGGGAACAGGGTCGCGTAGATAACGTCGTAGATAGCGAGATTGGAAGATTATGATTAACAGCAACGCGGACCCGTGCACCGAAATGGGCCGATTGACGCGCTATCACTGATTATGCTCGCGCTGACAGTACGATTCTCGTCATGAGAAACCTGCCGAGCTGACGACCAGGAATGCGCGTGACCGGGACACGCTCTGCTTGGGACCGGATGTCACAGGTTTTGGGACCTGGACACGCTATTTTTGGCAAGTTGTTGTCAATTAGTTACTGTCAATTAATTTCAATTTTTAGTACATGGAGTTGTCCGCAATTTCATTCAATTAGAGTTTGGTGGTTTCTGGAAAATACCGCTGCAAGAAGAAGTAGTAATTTCTCTTACCCTATTTATAATTTCAATTTTTAGCACACGAAGTTGTCCGCAATTTCATTTAATTTTACTCAAATTTATTCAATATTCCCACAAAGAGGAACCTGTTCTAATTCTCCCCACAGATAATTCAATTGGTAGTGCATGAGTTTTTCCTGAATTTAATTCAAGAAGGAGAGATCGTTTCATCAGTCTCATATTGAATTCGATGTCGATTTCATTCGACTTCGCTTAAATCCATCGCTTTCAAGATAGCGCTGCGAAAATGGAAACAAAAGGAACGAAAGAATAGGTAGGATCGTTGCTACGTTCCTGCAGCTCCAAATTGGCGACATTAACGGTAACGTGGGATTAGCATAAACAGTCTCGATCCAGTAATTACCAATGAATCCGGCTTCTTACGAACACCGTTTTCCTTTGAAGTCGATCTTTATCAGCCTAACAAATTTCGTAAAACTGTTATGGGGGCCCGTCTAATGCGACTGGAAGGGTTTTTGGGACTATAGTAGACCGCAATAGCGTTCGTTCGTCGACGTTAGGGCTCCGTAAACGGCGCTCGTTGATAATAGGACCTGTTTCCGGTGACGATTTCTCAACGCGCTGTCTGTTTTCGCGTCGGAAAAATTGCTCAAGTGCCATGAAACCTGGTTGAAAGCGTGCCGCGAAAAAAGACGCGTCGGCGATTATGCTTCTTTTCCGGTAACACCTCTAAACGGAGCACCGAAGGAACCGCGCGCTCTGAATGACGGTGCTGTCGCAATGATTCCCGTCCCTCGTGAAACGCTATTGCCAAGAATCATTCGAGAGCGTTGCGTTACCGCAATTCGTGTTTTTACGCGCGATTATTAACACGATTATTATTAGCCTGCGGTGCTTATGCATTTGCGACAGAAGCGTGTGGGTGAAATAGAAAACAGTAGGACGCAGCTGCTCTTCAATTATAAAACTATGTCCACACTGAATCTCGCACTAATCTGCGGACGTTATGCATTGATGAGAAAAATTAATAGACGAAACACAGAACAGATTCGTCACATGAATTTAAAATATTACCGGTACGTTATTATCAACCTGTTGCACTCATCAAGAGACTAACTGTTTCTTGTAATTTATGCGGATTGAAATTAACGGCACTGAATATCAATTTATGAAATATGTAGGTAGTTAAGTTTATTTGAGCTCTAAACGGTCCACGAGTTTTGCAATTAGCGAAACCGCGAGTTACTCCCGTCTGAATACCCTGGATAAAGACCTCTCCTCTATTTTTAATGAACCACATTAATCCGCGTAGCTCTCGAAAGTTAGGGTCGTTTATGGCTCGATTGAGAACTCGACATTTTTCATGGGAAATGTTTATGAGTTTAATGGTTAAACTTTCGCGAGTACGCTTTGTGCTAATAGAGGAAGTTGCGAGGACAATTACAATGTTAAATTAGTTACTTTCATTTATTATCATGGACTAAACTTCTATCTCTCTTTCTTGTCGCAGCAACTTTCCTATTTCATAACGAGGCCTTTGTCATGGAAATCTCTCTAACGAGCAGACGAATAATGGCCCCCAATGACGCAATGAAGTCATTGGAAACGGTAGACTACCATAATCCATAAAATTGCGCGGAAATCATTTATTGTTTCTTGGAGGAACAGGTTGGACAATTATGATACCTCCGTGCCTTTATTTGTGCAGCAACCATTACGCGATGCATCAGTGAAAAAAATATGATACGATGTAATAAAAATAAGATATATAATATACATGCAAATTCATAAAAAAAGAAATGTTGGACTCCGATGTTGATCTTGCATAAAGCACAAAGACCGATGATCGCTGTAAGTGAAAATCGTGTGAAATTGAAAAGAGTTGCTACTGTCGGGAATTCGAGATCGGTAAATGTAGCAGCTCTCTGCAGCCGTGCAGACGAGACATTTTCCGGAGTGATTAACGATCGGAGGTAATAGCACCGAAGGCGATTTGCAAGGCAAAATTTGTCTCGGTAGATTGCGGATCTCAGCGTCTCGTCTGCCGGCGGATTCATTGACTATTCCGTGACATCACGGAAGAATTACTGCACCGTGAAAAAAAACCGGGAACTTGAGCATTCGTAGCAGTCGAGAACGATTTGATCAATGTGCCCGGCACTAGGAAAAACCGAGCGACTATTTTCACTTCCATACTCGGGGAAAATTCTATTCCGTAAAAATCATTCTTTACCCCTGAACGCGAAAGCGACGATAAAAGTCTTTTGCATATTTTAGACTACTTGAGTCGACGAGTATTTTTCAAGACAGAAATAATAGTACCGACTCGGAACGGAATGGAAACGGCGAATAATTACTTTTCATGAATTTTTCTTCGATTACAAGGAACATTGCATTTAATCGAGAGAATAGAAGGTTGCGGTCGACATTAGACGTTGACACTTCGACGACCGCATTTCTCGCGTTGAAGTCTCCCGTGTTCGCCTCGGGCACTTTACGCAAACTGTTTTGTTAGGTGTCTCGGGAAGCTGACGTACTTGCCACTAAGAGAAGACTATCTTTGTCCCGTGACTGTGGACTATAACACTGCCTTGCCATTAGTTCTGTTCTCTGATTGTCCACGCATCTACTGAACAAATAACGCAACCGAATTTGTTAACGCTACAGAAACCTGAATAGAACAAATTTATTTCTCATGCTCAACTACCGAAATAGGAACTGCAGCATCAATAAAAATTTGACTATGTCAATTATAAATATTGAGTCACTAATACGTAATTTATAATGATTCGTTTTGTAAGCTAGCAAGTCATTGCAAATAATAACGAATCTCCAACTACAAATAGGATTCGGATATAATTATTGTGTATATTATTGATGGATGAAGCCGGTATAGGAGAACAAAAATTGTATAAACAATTTGAAGGGTAAATTGCGGTGTATAGGAATTAAAAGGGTGAAATATTGACGGATCGAGATAAATTTCCGAAATATTGCAAATTCCAATATTGGGGTTTCAAACCGAAATGAAAATTGTTGTTCGAGCATTACATTTCATTAAAAGGCAAGTATTGGCAAAAATTCGATAGAATGTGCGCGGCACGCAGAAATGCAACGCTAAATCGGAACGCATCGAGATTCGAACGAGGAAGCGAATTAAAGACAGAAGCGAAGGTCGATTGCGCGCATGATGCACACTTTTTCCCATTTGTAGACTCTCGATTTGATTGGCTACCGTCCACGTTTAATCATCGGTAAACATCGCCGATATTTCCGGACTGTTCCGCTCCTCGAAAGAAAAATTGCAATCGGTATCATTCCCGAACTTTTCCAAAAACGAATTTTAATTGGTATTCTCGTGTTCGGAAAAGCAATCGAATTTTTAAGAGCGAACGCCAATTATAAGAATCAACAATATAGAGAGACGAAATGCGATCAATAATTTCATTTCCGTTGTCGTCCGTTACTCTCCCCTCGGGATTTCGCGTTGACGGGATTTTCGAACTCAATTTAGCTTTGGCGGGGAAGGCACCTGCCATTTAAATATTGCGGGTAATTTTCATAAAATTCTGCTGGTGCGATTTATGCAGAAAAATTCGAAGCGGATCGTTTCGACTGTTTTCCATAGCTGGTACAAGGAAAATTTTTTAAAATGGGGGAAAAAAATTAAAATTGTGAGCATTAGTGTACACTAAACATGTAGTTCGTTTCGGAACATTATTTTTCTCATCTGTGTGCCATTTGCATTTTTATGGCCTTAATTACCTAAATTAAATGTTCAACATTGTGCGTATCACAACGTTCTGATCGCAATCTAAGGCCATTCGTCGCATTTTTTACTCGTTTGAATTTTCATGGCGGAAGAACCACCCGCTTGAGGAATTAGGTTAACCTAGAATATGATCTCGTATAGACCCGAATACATATTTCGAATGACATCAACCCTCGTGTAAGCAACAACACTGAACTGTCAATGGCGTTTCTACAGCAAAGAAATCTTTACAAAGAAAAATAAACGTGTTTACGAATGCTTAATGTTCCTGCTTTATTGTTGAACCTCTATTTCGGTTGCATCTACGTAAACAGTACCGCTCAGTGGCGTCCATTGACAGTCAACGTACCGCTGACAGGGACGTTCGAACGAGAGTGTTAACTAGTGAAAAGTCAACGGCGACGTCCGAACACGGCGGTGACGGCTGTCAACCGTTTCCGTTAAAGACCGTCGTATCAACGGGCAACAGAGGGAAATTGATGTGGGAACTATTAAATATCACGCGCGCGTGTACCGGCCATACGGACCAGAGAAATGGACAGAAACGGCTGTGATTCAAGGATGCACACCCGAAACGTAGAAAGAGAAGCAAACGGCTTCAGCGAAGGATCAGCTGACAGTGCGTCGACGACAGGCTCGGACAATAATGTGCGAAATTAATCTGAACGCCGCCGGCATCGGCGGAAAACAGATTTCTGCGCTTACACTTTACGGTTCGAAACTTGTATGCCTCGAATGTAAATCAATCTATGGTCATCCGAGATCATAAAAGTCTACGATAGTTTTGCTATTTGTCGATAAAAATATTAAGACATTGAAAGTGGGTGCCTGTGGGTATTGCACAGAGATCGTAAGTACGTAGCCGAGCATCTACCAGATAAACAATGAGACGGGAATTGGAGTGCTGACTAATCTCCCCTAGGCACCTCCATCTACTGAACTATTTACAACACTTCAGTTTATATCACCATCGATTAGATTTTTTACAATAATACATCGATAGAACTTATAGATAGGACTACGATCTCTGGTCCCCGGTTACAATTGACATAAATGTTGAATATGAAAAAAGAACAACTTCGAGGGAAAAGACGTTGCCAGTCAATCCCATTACAGTAACCGAAAAGTCTCTAGCAATCGAGAGAGAGGACACTGTATGGAATAGATTGGTACCCGAACCATTGGAAATAGAGTTCGCAAGGGCTGGTACGCGGGATGGAGGGGGAGGGGTCAAAGTTTGAAGGTGTTCGTGTACGAATAAGAGTGAAGGATGGAACGCGTCTACTTGACGAGAGACTGCGGTACATTTGCTCCGAGTTGGCTACTAAATGACAATGGTACACAGTAGTGTTTTCTGGCGGCTGTGCTCGTGCACGATCAATGCATGAATGGGAGAGTCGCGGTCGCGGGGCACACGCAGCCGGAGATGGAGACGGAGACGGAGACGTAGACGGAGACGGGCGCGGGCATGCACGCGAAACACGCGTTGATGCGAGTGTGCGTGCGCGTAGGACACATATGCAGAAGCCTGACGCGCACGTACACGCACACGCACATTGGTCCTGGGCCGAGAGACGACGCGAGAGAGCTGGTGTGTGCAGCATGATCGCGCACGGCGCGTATCAGGCGGCGAGCCATCCCAAGACGCTCGTTAAAATCATTGACACAAGGGCTTCCGGTGGACTGCGGGCCACCGGCGTTCGCGCCGGTACTTACTAGCACCGTGTCTAGCGCCGTCTGTCAACGAGGGTTGCGATCATCGCACCGTCGATGATAGTCCACACGGAGGATCAGCGGGCCGAGACACTGTCGTTTGACAGATTGCCGTGTGTGGCCCGCGCGCGCGTTAATCCGCGGACTCGGGGTACGAGCGAAAACGTGACGAACGCCTACGAGGACTCACCGACGCCGTATTTCGTTGTTTTCGTGGTCGTCCACATCTCGAGGCGGCCCGACGACGGCGCTACATGCCTTGCCAAACGGCCACGAACCACTCTCTCTCCCGCGGTATCACGAAAAATTCGAAAACACAAACATTGGGTGTGTGTTGCCTTGCCGCACAAGTGCCACCCTTGCGGCTCGCTCTCTTTCTCTCTGTCTGTGCTGCGCGGCGGGCAACGTTGCCGATGGCCACGACGAGCCGCGGACGACTGCCGGCAACGCCGCCGCTACTGCGCCGGTCACGTGCCTCGCAGGACCGTGCACCATGGTGGGGCAGGCCCGATATGCGCCGAACCGAAATTTAAATTACTCCGCGCGGCCCCATCCCGTTCCACCTGACATTGTCAATTCGATTTATGTATAATGCCGTTTTCGCCTCCGATGACAAACGCTGCGGACGAAATTTAATGGCTTTTAGGAATGATATTCTGATGGTACTTTTTATTTTTTTTGTTTTTTTTTGTAGGTGAAGGAACTGTGAAGGTCGATGTATTATTTTCCCTCTTTTTCCCTCTTTCCTATGCAATTGATATGTACGAATTTATAAATATACGAGACTTGAACAAAATAATCGATTTCTATAAATTGTTCATGTAAAACTGGATTTTCATTTGGTCTAATTTATAGTCTCTACATTCATTTTCAGTTTATATTCAGTTTACACATGAATTTGTATTTAACCCCCTGTGAGCAACCGGGGTCGTTTGTGTCCGCGTATGTAAAATAATTAAATATTTGACGTTCCAAGTATTATAATGTTAAAATAGGGACTTCAGTACGTGTTCAAAAATTTGTTTAGATTTTTTGGAAGTCATGAACATAAACGACTAGTGTGCATATGGCGACGATTCGAATAATGGTTGCAGACGGAGGATTATAAACGAGATTTGAGCAAAATAATCAATAACTTAGTTATTCATTCTTAAATTTTCTAACACTTTTTTTCGGAATATATTATATTTCACCTGGTATTTCATACTCAACATTTACAATATTTCCCGCTATAAACAATAATGATATATATATAATATTAAATATACAGGGTTGTTGTTGAAATATATAATCTTGTGTATACGTCCTACTTCATTTACTGGATCCTAAGTTACCCTACTCGTCCTCTCTTTTAAAAATGAGAATTCCTAAAAAACAAAATACTTCATTTAGAACATTCAAACATCTCAGAATGCTCATCAAGGGATAGCTTTCGAAGATTACCGATTTGATCGAAGTAACGTGTCTAATAATGTTGGTCAAGGGTATATGAATGACGTAATAGGAAAAAATTATCAGGAATTATTTCGGTAACACGATGGGCCACGCGTCAAACACGAGTCACGGTTCCCGAACCGCTTACGTAACGATAAATGAATTTATTCATAATACCGTAATAAATACAATAATTCCAGAAATGTAGGTAAATCTAATACAAAAGGAGCGGTATTTTTCATAAATTCTTTTACAGTTTTATTTACAACTTTTTTCGTCCTTATGTGGGTAAACGATATTGAAACCTACGCGCTAGACTTGTGGTAGCGCGGTTGTGACGTTGAAGAGCGTAGACTAGATAAAAGGCTACGACGAGACGAAGTATGCGGCAATAGTTCTCGAGATAGTTCCATTTTTTTCACGTGAGTGCTTAGAAGTTGATGGGCTTGCCGAAATACGCAGCCAGATGCGCTTCCTTCAGAGCTTCGGCGCATGTCTAGGAAAAACAGCGAATATTATACCATGAAAAATATTGAAACAATGTGCTCTTTTGAAAATTGTTGTTTTGCTTACCGGATGTGCGTGACACGTCCTCGCAACATCTTCCGCACTGGCTCCGTACTCCATGGCGAGCACTGCTTCATTGATAAGTTCGCCGGCTACCGAGCCGATCATGTGAACGCCTAATATTTTATCCGTAGTACTATCAGCTAATACTTTCACGAACCCGTCCGTGTCCAGGTTCGTCTTTGCCCTGGAGTTCGCTATGTGTGGGAATTTGCCGATTTTGTACGCGATGCCCTCCTTCTTCAAGTCCTCTTCCGATTTGCCTACCCAACCAACCTCGGGATGCGTGTATATCACACTGGGTACGCAATTGTAATCGATGTGGACGGCACCTGTGGACAATTACAATTAGTACCACTTTCCATATCCTCAATTTCATAATAATCACCTCCGGCAATGCCTTCAACCGTGATGACTCCTTCGTCCTCGGCCTTATGCGCCAACATCGGTCCATGAATACAGTCTCCGATGGCGAATATTCTAAAATTACACAATTTTCAATTACCTACAGTAGAGGGATTGAATTGATTTTATGGAAGTTTGACTCACGAAGGAACAACTGTTTGGAATCTGCTATTTACAGGGATCCTGCCCTTCTCGTCTCTCTCGATTCCCAGATCTTCGAGCCCTAAATTATTGGTATACGGCCTCCTACCAACGCAAACTAAAAGTACATCGCAGGGGACATCCTCCTTCTTGCTGGGGTCCTTCGCATCTTCAACCGAAACCACTATTTCGCTGCCATTGCGTTTGGCAGCAGTCACCTTGGTATTCAACTTGAACGCCAAGCCCTGCTTCGATAGAATCTTCTGCAACGACTGGCTGACTTCACCATCGATACCTACTCCACCGATCGTTGGCATGAATTCCACTGCAGTCACTTCCGAGCCCAACCTAAACAATAATTACAAATATTAAAGACATTGGGACTTGCTAAGGGATTAAATAGCAAAAAAAGTATGTACCTCTGCCATACAGAGCCCAGTTCCAGACCAATGACTCCAGCACCAATTACAATAAGTCTCTTGGGAATCTGGGCCAGTGATAAAGCTCCAGTAGAAGAGACAACTTGTTGCTCATCGATCTCTATACCAGGGAATGGAGTAACCTCACTGCCAGTTGCAATGATAATGTTTTTGGTGTTGATGGTGCTCGCAACAGAGCCATCAGGATTTAAAGCAGTCACCTGATTCTGACCAGTGATCTTTCCATGGCCCTTTACCCATTCGACTTTGTTTTTTTTAAACAGACCAGCGATTCCTCCCGTTAAAGATTTGACTACATTGCGCTTCTGTTCCATCAGCTTCTCAAGATTGAGCTTTACATTTTCCACTGAAACCAGAACATTAATTATTATGGATAGTGATAATTGAATATTGTAGTGGAAATGGGAAACCTACCAACGATACCACGATTGTTCAAGTCCCCGCTATGTGCCATATGATAGTAATGTGAATTGTTTAATAGAGATTTCGATGGAATGCATCCAACGTTCAGACATGTTCCTCCAAGAGTGTCGCCCTTCTCTACGCAGACAGTCTTCATTCCTAATTGGGCAGCTTTGATCGATGCCACATACCCGCCAGGCCCAGCGCCTATTACTACGAGGTCTGCGTCTAAGGTGCTGGCATACCTGCGTTGCTGTGCAGCTGTCAAGCTAGGGATAACACGCTTGACGCATACTGGCTGGAAAACAGAAATATAAAGAGAAAGATCCTGTTAATTTTACAAACACTAGATACTTATATCTTCTGTGGTTTCTGTGATATATGCTGTGAAGGATAAAAATGAAGGTGACATAACCAACGTATCAGCGGAATCGAGCTTTTATGCGTAACTATGAATTTAAGGAGACACTTTGAGCTGTTCGAACATTCGGCAAGAATAACGATAAGACGAGAAGATGACGAGAAAGGAAATTCGACAGCTGTTTCGAGAAAATACGGCAGAAAATCGTTTGTCCTTCAAAATGTTACGAAATAGACTTCAAAATGAATGGCAGGGTACGGTATAATGATAAATTGGTGAAGACCCTTATCAGTACGCATTGTTCTTTAAAACTTACCCTGACAGTAGTGGTCACCAAGTTCCAAAAATTTGCTTGCATCATATCTATTGAAGTGAACTTTATTTTCCGATATAGAGGGGGTCAAAAAAGAGAACGAACCCACGGCAGTGTTAAAGACAGCACTACCGGTTATTTCAATATCGTCCGACTCGTCCGAGCCTTGATAATTCGATATATCATCGGTCACGTAATTTAGGGAGTTTACTGCTCGATGGCGCTACTAGCCCATTATGCAACGTGAATCTAGGTTCGCACACTCGTTGCGAGCATTGCGAGTTTGTACCGATGGGGTTTCACGGAAGGAAACAAGACGTCGTTTCGTTTATTTAAAAATCAGATCAAATCGAATCGGTCTTAAAAGTAAATTAAAAACACGAATTCGTAAAATTTTGCATTCTCATATTTGCACCACGTGCGGCTTATAGACAAAGACCTCTTGATACTTATTCAGTTTAATAGCTTCCATATTTTACGCTCATGTTTTATTAAATGCGATTGATGAACACCTTTTTTTCTACGCAACGGCCTTTTTACAACTTCTATTTTTATAAATGAAACGTGCCGATGTGGAGAAAATATTCTTACCTAAAAACGACAAATTTAAATCGTAAGACTAATCGCGTTTTGGCGTGGAACCGTAAAGTGCCGCTGAATCTCTGTCACCAGCCATAAAGTCCCATTGGGAAACCATAAACAAATACCGGAAGTCGTGAATTTGGAATCGTTTCCTGTCATTACCTGCGAAAGTCGATGATTTGCTGGCTACAAAAATGTTCAACAAATAATAATATAACTTCGATTAAATTCGATTCAGACGTGGATTTCAATACAGTCGATCTAATGTCGTTATATTGGCGGTTTATTTAAAATTCGATTTGAAACTGGAGGGAAAGGAGGCTTTGATCCTAGGTCTGCTATTGGACTAAGTGAACTTAGCAGACCCTAATTTAGAGATTGTAATATTAGTATTTTCGATTCTTCCATATGTATAAGAATTATTGGCCTATCAAGTACTTACGGGGAGTAGTTATTCATTTTTAATTGGACCTCGTAAGCCTCCCTAAAAACAACAAAAATGTTCGCCATCTCGCGGCCGCATGCAACAATGTCTACCGTTGAGTAACTCACGATCGACCGATGCAAGAGCGTTTTAACTGTAGTCGATACGAATAACTTCTGTCAGAACATTTCATTTAAAACTAACCTAACCGGTTCTTTCAATAATTCATTGATCCGAGACCATTTTCATTCATAATTAATATGTCACGGATAAGAATTATGAAAGGTATAGAAATAGTAAAAAGCAAGATGGACGGCAAAGGGGTGAGAAAAAGAGAGGGAGAGAGAGGGTACGTTAGGGGTCGAGGAAAAAGGGCAACAGATGTCCTTCCGTATGACGCATGACTCGTTTGGCCCTTGGCGAGATAGTAACGTTCGCGTCTCTCTACCTTACGGAAGTGTTGTGCTTTGTGAAACGAGCCTGGCCCTGTCCTTAGGAAGCACACTTGCTCCAAACCGGTTAGTATCAGTCCCGATCGACCCTGTCAATGAAGCCGTGATCAGCTTTGCTGGCCACAGATGTTCCGAACTTGCGAAACTTATTTTTTCGTCGCTTTTCATTCGCGTCCATGCTCGTGACCATCGTGCAGGACTGAATCTGCAATCTCGTTATCGATAGCGCATTGCCATTGGCCGGATTTGAACTGTCGAGATCCGAATTCGTTACGAAACACTTAAATAAATCTATCACAGTAGAACTTTCAATGATTACGCATACCGTCTCAAAAAGTCTCCATTCAAATTATAAATTGAATACCAATTCAACCGTTCGAACGGAGCAGACGGATCAATCTGAATTTTTTCGATCGAATTTCGAGGGACATATTAGGATTAAGAGCTTTATTCAATTTCGAATAAAGCTTTATTCAATTTGATTATCTTTAACCGATGAAGAGCATGCTACATATTGAACAAAAAACTGCCATCTCTCTGTGACAAATATGCTCGTCATAAACATAGAGCCTACACTTTAGATACCGGAGGCTACTTAGTAACTACTATATCCGAAATGGATTTAATAACATTTCATTTAAGTAAGAACTCACTAGGTTATTAACATGTTGAATATCTACCCAGCAGAATAAAATAAAAATCGAAAAGTTGAAAAATCTAGCGTTTTGCAGATCGTAATCGAATTTTCTATACTCGTTTACATACATGGACAAATAATTCCGTGTTGCCACTCAATGATTTATTCCTGATTTCAAAACTCAAGTACCGGTGGCTAAAGCATTAATATTTAAAATCACATGTCGCCCGCCAAGTAGTAATGTTCGATGACGTATGATTTTGAAGGTGTCCTACGATAATTGAGGGAAAGATGAGTTCGTTTGTCCGCCGTTGAGGGCGAGCAAGAGCGAGATGTGCGAAATCGCAAAAGGGCAGCGCAGAGCGTTTCGCGACCAGGACCCGCCGCGAATATTCGACAGAGCCGGCAACAACAGCTTAAAAGACGAGCTCGGTTTTTCGAAATCAACGCCGAGCTCACCGACCATTCTGCAACGTGCCTCCAGCTTCGAGAAGTATCCCAGCGAGCCGGAGATCCTTGAGAAGGACCGGCAGAAAAGGGAAAAGGAGAAAGGGGATCCGATCGGCCGGGAAAGTGCATCGTTCGATTCCGTTCGAGATGACAACGCCAAGGGGACGGATCAAACAGAAAGACACGACCTTCGGACCGCTGAGAACTTTTTGAAGGAGCTGAACGACAAAGTGCCTTCGTCCGCCCGACATGATCGCCAGGTACGTCTGTGCTACTCTATTTCAAATGCACGCGATTTGAACTTCGCGCGGGAAACCGCTATGACCCCTTTTGAGGTTATTTGTTGACAGGGTGTAAATTCCGCCCCAATGTATATTTAATTGTTTCTGTCGGTGAATGTAGACCATTGTCAGGGTGGTTTGTGATTGATCGTTGACGTTTTCGGAACGTGTTTCCATTTCACCTTTCCAAGGTGATATTTTTGAGATGTAGGTGGCTTTTGTTTTGACTTGGCTACAGTTTTCGAATAATTTTCAATCTACTGGGCATGTTAACATTACGTTGACATATAGGCACACAATTATTCTATGTTAAAAAACATTTTGCCGAGGAACATCTACATTATGAGGAATATTGTTTAATATTAGGTTCCAATCTGTTATCCATCGTTATTAATACACGGTATAATACTTGAAAAAATTTTTTTCTTTTTCTCTTGCAATGTTGATATAATTTGTGCTTATTATATTTCTGCTACGAAGTATATAAAAATACAATATATTTCATATTAATGGAGTAGATTAAAAATGTTCAGCAACAATAATTCTCGCTAAGCCTCCATTTTGTTTATTTACGAAGATCATCGATACTGTTTAACGAGACGATGTGTTTTCATTTAGAACGTAATCTGCGTGACCTTCATAAATTCGATCTCAATTTTTGTAACTGTTTCTTCTGCAAAATAGTTAATAATTTCTATAGGGTGGCTCGTTTCAATATCTTATAAATTCCAGGGATTTTCTCTGCGAGACGAATGATGAAATTTTTGAATTTGAAGACGAATTAAAAATGGGGAATATTTCGCGGTCGATTCGAAGCATTCGGCGCAGTAACCCAGCACGGGGAAACGAACGATTTGAAACACGCATTTGCCAGCGTTTCTGTAAAATTGCAACCGTTGCCGGATTAAAGAGATTTCTCGCGGCGGCGGCAGTGGCAGCGTCGACGTACCATAAATCAGTGAAAGAGAGAGTCATTTAAGATCGACTTTGTCGTGGTCTCTTCGCTGAGTATGATTAAAAATCGCTCGGCAGAATCGTCCTTGATGCTGGACGACCGCTTTTACTTCTACGGCCGTTGAGAATGATCGCGTCGGATTAAATCGTGCGAGCGATTACGATGCACTTTTACGCGAATCTTTCGTGAAATCATCTACCGAAAGTGTTCTTCGCCAGTCTCTCAGATTGACCTTACAACCGGAGAAAACTAGCCAACTCGTATTTATCCGGACACGCCATTATTTATCCACACAATGATCCCAGCATTAAATTCTACAACAATAAAGGCTGTTTATGCTTTAATATCTGTTTCAGTTTTGACGATGCTAACTGCATTTCTTGCACAATTAATGCGATCACGAGGAATTCGCACGCTGTAAAGTCACAGGATCGTTTCATTCGGAGTTTCTAGCCGTAACTACATCTATACGAGCTCCTCATTTGCTCCTCAAGAAATGTAACATGATAGGCGATTGAATATATCGTAGTGAGAAAATTCTAATCCAATTATAGAACTTTTTTGGTTTTCATTATTTCTGTACGAAACTTTTACTAACATATTCGTGATATTTTTCTGATTAAAATCAGTCTAAACACGACACAATTCGGAGCATATTTGCTTGTTTAATCCACGATTGAATAGAACCTCGATTATGCGAACTTATAATCGAGGTTCCACTGTATCGTGTATTAAACGAGTAAATATAATCCAAATTGCGTCGCGTTTGGACTTATTTTAATCAGAAAAATGTCACGAATATGAAGGTTTCCTAAAAAGAGAAAAAATTTTTAAAAAAGTTCCGAATCGATGTTTTCTTTTATCAAGGAACAGTGCTTGTACACATATCGAGACATTACCGTATAAATGTTAACCGTCTCTCAACTCGCTCCGCAACCGTTTCACTTAATTTGAATCCCGATCGAAAAGTCGGCCAATTAGCAGGTTCACAGCGGGTTCGAGTGAAAAGGAAATTCTCTGTCACTTTGGTCGGTGCATGTTCCTCGGAAACCCGAGGACGAGGCACGGTGAACTATAGTTCAGCTTCCGTTCCGAGATTCTCGGAAGCCCGTTATTTGCTGTGAAATCCGACATGATTGTGTCGACCGCAGGGCCCTAAGATGAATTAGGTTCGGGCCTGGAAGAGATGCGGGCCTCGGGCCCCGTTGCAGGTTCTTCTTTTCCATCGAATGCCTTTCTTTGTGCGGAATTCGATTTAAGTTGTATTCACACCGAGCCGCCCCCCTCTGCCCAAAGGATTCTCGTTTCCTCCTGTCGATCGACTGGGCTTTATCCTTCATCCCCTATCAGGTTCTCGATTCTCATCCGCTTCTATAAACATTCAATCTTCTGCTAAATTCACTATCTATCTTTTGCACACGCAGTTTCATTTCGACGAAACTTTTTGAGAATGTACGGTAGAGTTTTATTGAAATATTATAGTTTGTTCAATATAATTGATAATATATTTGAGTACGAAACTAAATTATTCTGTTACATTCGATGTTCCAAAAATGGGATCATAATAGTTGTCACTAGACTAATGCAATTTAAAACTGTAAAAACATTAAGACGATTTTAGAACCAGTCCATATGCTATTTTCAATTTATTAAAATTTTTAGAGATTTTCTACGAATAGTTAAAACGATTGTTTGTTCCGAGAGGGTCGAGGCAGCCGTGCTTAAAGGAGCAGCAACTCGAAACGACTGCAAATAGCACATACAATGCGAGCATGACGGAAGTACGTAAAGATCTTCAGGGAAATTAGCTGCGAATACACGCTTGCATCAGAGGGACCGAGGCCATTGACCGGCTACGTTAAAATATTGACGAGGAACCTGCTATTTCGGGTCCCCGGTATAACCACCAACTCCGCAGCCGCAGCCGCGAAAGATCACTCGATAAATATTTAATCGTCGTTCCGTCGATTACCACCCGGTGAACAAATGTTAATCGCTCCGTCGATGGACTGCGTCGGCACACCGACTCCTTTAACACTATCATCAACAGCGGGATCGTTCAATCTGTGTTACCTCTATTTTCAATCCTAACATACATGGTACGTCTTTCTAGACGTGTTTAGGTGCTAACTCAGAACCTTGCCGACAAATCCGAGAACTTTTCTTAGAACACGTTACGAGACATGATGACAATTAAGGAAGACACGAGCGATTGTTCAAACGGTCAACCAATTTAGGGCCCGTATTGTTCGTTGAGCGCGTTAGACACTGTGACCGAAGCCTGAATTTTATGATTGAAACATTTTTCCTATAAAGGGCAAATTAAGCCAAAAATCGTATCAAGACTTTTGCAATCTACCAGTAGAATATTGTTTCAACTTAAAGGGAATTGCATAAACTTGGATTTTTGGCATTTTCTGGTAAAAATTTATTATATTCAAAAAAGTTCACAATTTTTGGGTTCCTTAAGTGAACGAAGGGGTTAATAAAAATAATGGAGAAGAGCATTCCGCCGGCGCGGTTTAACGAGCATCGGAAAGGAAGAGGAGGGGCGTCGAAAAATCGGCAGAGGTTGAAGGAGGCGGCCGGTCAAATCGACAGAGATTGAAGGAACGTCGGTCCGGTCGGGCCGTTGTGGTTCCTTCGAAATTCCTGCACCCTGAAAGCGATCATGTCTGTGCGCGTCGTGCTCACGTTCGCGTTCGCATTCGCGTTCGGTGTGAAAGCAGCCTATTAAGGTCGGGCCTAGGTTGGTGTGTTGCTCGGTGCAGCTTGCCTGGCAGCTTCAGTTCGATGTTTACGCTCGTGCTTTCAACATTTTTCTCCGCGGCCTGTGCTCCGGAACCGAGGCGTCCACGATATTCGAACGAAAGTGCCTTTTCTCATCCCCGGAGGCCCGGGGCCATCTTTCCCTGCGAATACACGCGTCCTTCGAGACCACGGTGAGTGACTCCACCGACGATCATTGTTTTTCCTTCCTTGATCTCGTCTCGGTGACGGTAATCGTGCCCGGGAGATAGTAAATCGCGTGCGATCGAACTTTCGGAGTTTATTGAGATTTTCGAATTTTTCGCACGGAAACTGAATTTTGTATCTTTCACGAGTAACTTTGATGCAGTGAAAGTAATCATAATCTTTCAATCTTTTCAATTTTTTTTTAAATTCCACCTACTCATTTTAGTCATAAATTCGTAAAATCCGCAGCACGATTGTTTGCAGCTTGAAAATTGTTTGATAATGTTTCGGATCTTTGTAAATTATGTTAGTGAACTTAGACAGTGTTTGGAAAGAGTGTCGACCGTTGCAATAGTCGCTTTATGTGAACAATAGTGCAGGGTATTTTTAATTATCTATCAAAATTGACACGATACGTAAAGAACTCTATTTCGTTTACGCGTCTATTTCTGATCGCAAGTCGAAATGTTTATAAGCGAAACCATTCGAAATCTTCTTGAATTAGCAAATCGCGTTTGTTCACTGAAATTTCGAAGTGTATAAAGTGAACCGGCATTTGCGTAAAGATCTGCTCATAATTGTTCGTAAAGAATTGTTGCAACAAAATTATTCTAATAAATGGATTTCCTGCTATTAATCGCATCGCGACTCGGAAGAGCTTAATGATCTTATGCCACTTAAAATTAATGGATAGAACAAATCGGCGTTTAATTTATAGATAGGACGAGCTAACATTTAATCTATAAGTACGTTCGAATTTATAGT
Source organism: Halictus ligatus (assembly GCA_028454255.1). Taxonomy (NCBI): domain Eukaryota; kingdom Metazoa; phylum Arthropoda; class Insecta; order Hymenoptera; family Halictidae; genus Halictus; species Halictus ligatus. Next base: position 6,422,498 of record CM052132.1, on the reverse strand, counting down.
CCGAATTAGTACATAATTGCTGTTGCAGCAAACCACCCCATAAAACCGAATATTAGCATAAATATGTGCAAGCTAGTGATCAGCGAGGAACGTATTACTTTCGACTCGTTATCTCGACGCCGGAGCGTGCATTTACATTCAATTAACACGGTCGATTGTTTGCCAATGAGAGGATAAAAGAGGAACACTGTGCAAACGGTATCCTCCTTTCGTTTTCGACAAACAAACGCGTATAAAACGTCAAGCGCGACAGTGTACAGACACAGCAGCTCGTACAAATTACGAAAAGAATCAATTAAACGCGAAGCAGGAACGAGAGGAGCCGGTGCGATGAAGATTATATTCCTAAAAATAGTATTCCAACGCAATCTGAAGTGTTCGCCGCAGCGGGAACAGGTTTAAGGTGATGCGAAGAGCAAGAAGAAAGTGAGCCCGCAGGAATACTCGCTTGAAAAGTGTACGGGATTCGGGCCCCGACGCTCGAGGACTCGCTTCTACACCAGCCTTGGAAATTACAAGACTTTCTTTTCTGCGTGCTGAATGCCAGATCATCGACAGAATTTCAATAAAAGTTGTACCGTATGCACGATATACCGGTCCTCTGTCCCTCGAGGAATCCGGGAAATCGCTAGCAAAAATCTCTGGACGCAGACAATGGACACACACAGACTGCTGCGAACAGATGGTACAGAAATACTCTCTGGTCACTGGCCATTGTTAACCCTGCTTTAAAATTAGGCTCTGGTCACGGCTGTTTTCCTCCTCGCGATTTTAATCTTTAACCTTCAACTCTTTGCGAATCGATTCTTTTAATTAATCGAATTAATTCTTTTATCGATACAAGTCACTCATATTTTCTTCGGGGTGAAACCATTTATTTTATCACGTACAAAGTTTCACGTGGAATAAATGATTCCGAGTACAAAAGCAATAATAGGTAAAGTATTGTTCTTTTATGCAACTATTTCTGAGGAGCGACATAATTCTAATTTGTACATAAATATTAACCCTTCAGGTAAGACGATTGTAGTAATGTTGCAGATGGATGCTCTTGATGCTTCAAATTTTTTAATATTTTGACTGTCTTCAAATTGTGGGAGGGGGAACAATAACGCATGAAAGCACGTCGCGCCTAATCATTTGATCCCTTGCAATAAATTTACAAATATTCCTCGCAGTCGGCTCGGTGTAGATTGCACGAAACATGATAATTTACGGCACAAGGAGTACAGTGTATAAAATTGTCAACATGCATAAGTTGGCAATTTTGTGTCGAGGCAATCAAGTTTGAAGTGAAATCATCACCATTGAAAGTTTACTATCTTATCATTGCACTGCTGTTATTTATGATAAATATAAATATTAAATGATCGAATACATTTCCACATCCAAGCACAAGTTGAAATAGAAATCGATAAAAATCTAACCGAGCTTGCGCAATTTTCCTGCAGCAACATACTTAGTGATTAGTAGACTGCGGATTTTATGTAACAGGAGTAACTGGTATTTGAGACGGTAAAAATTAGAAAGAACTTTTAAAAGATTTATTATTCGCAATTAATTAACCCTTTGCACTGGAAACTATATTGACTATAAAACTATATTGATTTTATGCAATTACATCAGAAACGTAATTGAAAACAGTACAGACGAGGAGTTTGGAAATACTGTTACACATTATTTTCAACCGATTTCTATCTCACTCCAATTTGTTGCAATGCAGGTAAACAATTTTTATCGTGCGAAGTTCGCGGGAGAATGTCGGCACAGAAGACGGAATATTCAGCAAGAACGCGGTCCGTTCGGATAATGGATCGTTCGCATACCAGAGCATTGGGATAACGGGTGTTCGACTGCAGTCTGATTGAAATATCCTCGATCTATCGCGCGCGCGACGTGATTGGCGATCGAGAGAAAGGGAGGAAGAGAGACGGAGAAATTGTTGTTCGCACGAGCGGCAAAGGCGACGGGTATAGCGAGCGTCACAGATGATAGCCGCTGTGAGATACGACGACACGCCCTTGAAATTTTGTGTTTTCGCTTGGTTTGCGACACGAGACACGAGCGGAGCTTGTGTGACACGCGACAGGGAGCACAGGCGTGAATGGTGTGTGAATAGGCTCTCGCACGTCAATTACCCCTTTCGTCGATCTAAACGCGTGTCAGCTCCGTTTAATTGAGCGACGCCCACACGGACATTGGCCGACGCGTTGTTTACACCCTCCAGGCGAATTTTCAGCCAATTTTCCTGCGAAAACTAACCCCTGCATTCATAAACTTCAAGGGCGGCTTCCCGTGCAACGCCGGTAAAGATGAGTTATTTTTAAGAATTTTTTTCAGATTAACCCTGTGCACTCGAAGCTACTTCAACTCGAAAACGAAACATTTCTTCCGACCTAGAATATTTCCCTTCTATATACATATTTGTTCTTGTTATACTCATATTTTTCATGTTAATAAATACAAACGAATTTAATAATGCAAAAAATATTTTAAATAATGATACAGAAAATTTTTGTGACGCCTTACAGTCGCCATTCGAGTGCTAAGAGTTAACTATTGGACATACTGCACCTGTTTGGTGATGCAGATATTTACATCACCAATGGAAACATGGGTATAATCCCTTAAATCTACTAAATATAATAAAATTGTTGAAAAATTAAACCTGATTTAGGAGTATTGGAATATTATCAAATTAAAGTAATTAAACAAAGAAAGTTTATTCGGTCCCAGTAATAAACAATGCAGAAAATTTTTAGCATAGATATGCAGTCATTAATTTCCTTTGAACCGAAAGAATATTGTATTTTCTTGTCGATATGCCATTGGAGAAACTATGAAAACGAAGTTCTAATTCCTGTGCCCATAAAATTTGTTTACCCTCACTCCACCCCTTGTGGAGTGCACGAGGGTTAATCTTCTGCTTCGACTGCGATCCGTGCACCGCACTCGTGACCGGGGTCAAAATCGACCCAGAGGCTCGCTGCTCTATCGCTCAAGGAAAGTCTCGACCACCGTTACGGCCGGTTAGATAACGTTTGCGACGGATTATAGTTTGCGTGTAGTCGCGCACATAAATTGCGTAGTCGCGCCCACGCGTTCCTCGGAACGCAAACACGAAATTCTCGAGGATTTCATAACGGAAATCGTTACGCGTGGACGTCGATAATTGCGAAACGTGGCGAAGGCAGCTGGCAAAACACAGCAAACATTCCCAAACATTGGAACACAGCGACCAGGTAGGAGCGGACTGCGATTTTTCGTCGCGTTCTCCTCATTCACTCGCTTCTGAATGAACTTTCTCCTTTTGTCGCGCGCGCGTGTCAGCCAGGTATTTTAATCGACCGGGAGATTCTCTCTTGCTTTCGCGGCCGAAATTTATTTGACGATCTGGAGGAAAAAAAGAAACACCTGTTTCGATTCGTGCGGCCGTTCTGTCGTCGTACTGCAATCTACGTAATATAGGATCCACGATTTTCGATTCTACGATCGCGGGACAGTTTCTTAGCGTTTGCTCACGAGAGCAACCGGCCTTGACTGAATGGTTGAATAATTAATCGGAGACAGGCGGTTCGGGGCTGATAACGACACCTGACACCGGAGCAAATAATTCACTAGAAAATCCCCCGGAGGAAAATTCCCCATGGGGAGACACCAGTTACTCTTTGAAATCGTTGTTTTATAGATCTGATGGTTTTCGGATGAAATTTTTAGGGATGCTTCGTAATCGAGGCTGGAATGAGTCTGCGTGAAAGTTCGTTGATCGGGAATGTTTAATAGCTTGCACAATTAGCGAAAAACTAGGTCAATTATCCGTAACACGTTCGCCACATCTGTTCCGTTGCTTACCGTCGTTCAAATATTTTGTTAGAATACAACGCGCTACTTTAGTCGCCAGATGAGGGGAGGTACCACGAACTGAGGGGAAAAAGTTACCCTCTCTCCGCCAGTACCGGAGTATGCAGGTCAGAGACGGAACGCGTCACGTGACCGGGTCGCGGTCGAAGCGTAGTGGAAGGGGAAATTAGAATGGGGAAACAAGTCTTCATCTGGCGACTATGCGGTGCACTTTACGAAATAGTAAACATATCATGTTGATTTTGGATGGTCTTATTTTACAAAGATTTCTCAAAATACATCCCAAGCCCCGCCATTCAGAGATATTTATTCAATTGATCATAGCAATAATTAACTTTTCAAATTTAATTTAACTTTTGGCATAAACACTAAACACTTAGAGCGAAAATTTTAGGTGACTGCGCATAATTCACGATTGATGTAAGCTGCGCGGGCGAACGAATTACGGCAAGATGGTGGCTGTGTCTCAAAAGTTCCGATCCGTAAACTCGAGGAACTAGTCGATAAAAGCTTATTACCAAAAGTTTGTTGATAGGTTTTTTTTCTAATGCGTATCTCAGATGCATGGGCACGCGTTTACGCCCGTGCGTAGGTCTCTCGATATTGTTTTGCTTTTTTGTTTTTCGATTCGCCGCGAATCGAACCGCGAAAGCCGCAAACACAGCCCCCGGCCGACGAACACTAACTTTCTATAATAGCACCGTAACGACCGTGTACTCTAACGTAAACAGCGACGTCGTAAAACTCGGTAATAGTGTAATAGTGTACAGATTATGCTTCTACGAGCCGGGAAAAATTTCTTTCGGATAGAAAACCAGGTCGAACCGAAATGAAAGAACGCAAGCGTTCAATTCGATTAGATCGAAATTATCTAAATATTAAATATTACAATATAGGAACGCGTGTAATTTGTTATTTGACGAAAATTAATCGAAATGAACGAAGTTATCCCTTAAGATTCTGATAAAATTATCGAAAGAGGTAGTGGATGTTCAGGAGATATTCTAGAAATGCCATAAAATGAAAAAGTGCGGATGAAGATATTTTGAAAGAATAAAAATTCCATTTAAAAATTGTCGAGAGCGCGTTAACCCCGTGCACTACATAGAAAAAAAGGGAAGTTTATATCGACTACAGCAAAATAGAACCATGCGCGGTCAAAATGACCGGTCCTCAGAGTCGTAAATATAAATAGCGATGTGATCATGTTGTACGCTCCACGAGGAAACTATAAGACATTTTCGAAATTCGATGAAAATTCTATGTGAGTCTTGAGTTTTGTCTTCCTTCGTTCATAGTGTTATTGTTTACATTATATAGAAGTATATTCTACAGTTCTACGAAATATCGAAGGCTACAATTCCAAGAACTTGGGAAATGTATGTAAACATGCTATTCTCGTCGCGACAAAACTATAAGACAGTAGTGTTAGAAGTAATTGTGTACTATACAAATGTTTACAATGGCCTGCGAGGTCTCCAGATTTAAATATAACAGAAAACATCTGAGGAATTTTAGCACTTGCTGAAAGCTCGTATTGAAGAACAATAGGCCAAATTCAGTCAAGATCAAATAAAAATGTATACAAATCGATACCACGACGATAAATTGAAACTACAAAAAATAAAAATGGCACAACACATTACTAGTAAATAGAAAAAAATATTTTTCGTTAACTTTCACCTACTCTTTCTTATCTAAAATGTACAGTGTCTTATAGTTTTGTCGCACCATATTTTATCAAAAATTAGAAATTTTACCGAAACAACATTGCCGCTATGGAAATGTATGTACTTTAGTTGATCTTTTGGATTAATAACGAAAACTTTTACGAAAAAATTAGTATTAATAAAATATTAGCTAAAATCGCAGGTGTCTTATAGTTTTGTCGCGTAGTGTATGTATGAAATTGTACGTAGAAGTTTTGAAAGGTCAATTTGACCGGTGGTGGTAGGTTTAGTGTTAAAGGAAATTAAAAACGAGTCCGACTCGACATAGTAGGGCAAGGGGTTCAACAGGGTTGATTCCTCGCGGCCCCCGCCCACTGAAAAGCTGTTCAGCAACTTTCACAGAAAAATGATCATTGACGGGTTGATACGTCGGGGAACAACGTCGGTTATTTTCGCGGATAGTCTCGCAATGTCTCGACACTCGTCTGGCCGGTGATCGTGACCGGGAATGGTGCAACACTCTCTTTGTCGACGTGGTTGAATCAAAACACGTTTCTCTACGCAAATGCGACGCGGTTCGGGCGGTTTTCCGATCGCCTATTCGCCTTTGTATAGCTACGAATGACTCGGCTCGCCGAGAACCTTACGATAACCTACGGAATCTAGTTCCGAACGCCGGCGCAACCAGTTTGTCGGTTAATTAATGCTGCGAAACTGGTAGTCCTGCACTTTCGAAGCGTACCGAGGCATTTATCCTGTCGATCGCGCCGCAACAACGATAGTTATTGCTATTTCTCGGTCGCAATAGTCCGTGACCAGATATACTGTTCCGGAAAATCGAATGCAAAATTATCCTTTTTCCATCCGGTCGATCGCTTATCTAACTATCTGCGCAGATTGAAAACGCTCGGTTACGGTCCAGAAAATTGCAAGAAAATAAACTCCACCTTTCTGTCTGTTTAGAATCGTTATTTAGTTATTTTGTCTAATTTAGCTAGCTTATTATCTAGCTTAAAAGTGTCTGATCGGTTGCAGCTTACACTTAGAGAATAGAAAAAAAATAAAATGTTCGAACGGTAGTAGGAATGTTCAGCAGTGATTTCACGAAGTGCAGATATTATAGGAAAATTATTCAATTAATAGACAGCGATCATAAAATTAAATGACACCGTTTTAACGTTCTCTATTTAGTGAATTGTATTAAAACCTCATTAAATTCTCGGGAACGGACTCACAGAAGACCACGGAGTACTGCAAACGCGATAAACGCAGAAAATGCGCAGTCCAGCGAATATAAACGATCTGGCTCGCGGACAAAAGGTGCAAAAACGTATCAGAGTTCACAGGGACGAAATAGGAAGCCGGGGCTCGCAGCGTTTCAAACCCCGTCGGAAGTAATTATTGTCAAATTAATCTTGGCAATGGTTTCCCGCATTCAACTGCGAGTCGGGCAAAAGTGCACTCGCCATTGTTTCGGCCTCGTAGACAGACGGCAGCCGACGAGATACATTCTGAACCCGGTCCCCGGCTTCTCTTGCCCTTTGCGAACACCTTTCTTCTTCCTCCTCTTCTTTCACGTCTTCCTCCGCCCCCCCCCCCCGATTCTCCAACCCTTCTCCACCTTTGTGTTCTTCAATATTCCGCGGCGCTAGTTCTCTTGAATAATAACTGCATTTTTCACGGTTACCGTCTTCAGCCTCTTTTATCTCGGCCACTTCAGACCGTGTTCCGCGTTTTCCTTATGATTCTCACGTTGTCACGCTTCTTCCGCGACTTTCGGCGACTTCCTGGTCTCGTTGCGAAAACCCGCAGTCTCCCTCTCGCACTTCGTCACGATCCTCCGCCTCTGAATAGAGCACGTGGGGCAAAAAGTGTTTAATCGAAAATTATTTTCGGAAAATTGCACCGAACGAGTCGAGACTTCTCGACGAGTTCGAGGAATCAGTTTACCGTGTGAATAACCTCTTCCCGTACTTTAACGAGTCTGACTAGTGATGAAGATTTTGGCTCAAACGTAAACATCCCGAGGAGGGCTCGTGGAATAATTTACAAATGACTGTATCATAGGTGTTTACATTTCGGCTAGTGTTGCAACTGTTTTCGAATATCACTCTGGTCTGTTTACCGCGCGTTGACTCCTATCAATAGGGAGACAAAATTTTGGGAGAAGTCAGTTTTTCCAAATTTTGTTTATCTGAGCTTTTAATGAAACCCATTTGTTCATTATGCATTGAATTAATTTGACGATCTTTAAGTAAACTGCGACGGCGATCGTTCTTGGATCATCGAACTAGGAAAGAGCACAGTGACGCAACGCTCGCGTTTCACCGATTTCGTACGAAAAGCGTAACATCGTTTCCTCGTTTCGATAATAACAAATTCCGCGGCAGCTCGGTTGTTTCCGACCACGTGCAAACTCCTCTCTCGTTAAATAACACCACTGTCTGTTTTCCTCCCATCAGTTCCCATTCAATATTTCCACGCGAAAAAAATCGATCGAACCTGCGAGAACCGTTCCCAAGAAACGGAACGCTCCTTCCTCGTTAATTACCTCGTGATTCCGATGAATCCAGAAGAAGACAGATTCGAGAGTCACGCTTACGTAGAGGAAACATAACGGCTGTTTGCCTATCGTAAATTAGCGTTTATTTGAGGCGTCTGGAGCGTATTATCACGCGGCGTAATCAGAAAGCAAGGCGACGCGTTACGAAAGGTAAATTCGAGATACGCGGCGTGGCAATGTGCGTCCGATAGAACGCAATAAAACGTGGCAAGGATGAACGTGAACCTCGCGTTCGATTCCACGGTCGCGAATATTATTTGTTCGATAACCCTCGGTGCCAATGACCTCGCTCCCAATTGCGATTCGCCGTCTATAATTTTCCTTTCGGTTAAACTTCACCTCAGGAAACCAGAAATTTTTACCTTTCTTTTATGTAATCCTGTAGATATTGTCGAGAAAATTCTGAAAATTCAAATTTTAATTCTAGGAGATCGTGTGTAAATATTTACACACGCATAACTTTTGAACTAACGATCTCCTAGAATTAAAATGTGAATTTTCGGAAGTTTCTCGACAAAATCTACAGGATTACATTTTAAAATGTTGAAAACTTCTGGTTTTCTGACGTGAAGTTAAGCCTTCCTTTCTGTTCCAACTTCGTTTAACCCTTATTCAAATGCTGAATATTCCGTTCTTCGAATTTGTATGGTTTGGGCATTCATTTATCATTCGTTGTGGAAAGTAGAAATCTGCAATGTTCTAGTTTGGTCGAACATTCGATGAGGATTCTTCACCGAAGAATCACTGAAGATTTTTCTGAATTGCTTCGGAGTTTCTTAACGAAGTGCTCGCTCAATGCAGCTCATCAGCTCGGCAGTTTATCTATAACTGGAAGGAATAATGATTCTGGAGCACAGATAGCGCCGATCAAAGGAACGATTGTTCTCGGTCGAGGCCGGAGAATAAACTCTCCGTCCGAGAAATCGGCAACGAGGCGATCCCAGTTTCTCCGTCCCGATAAAAGATAATCGAGTCATTATGGCGAGGATTAGGCCGAAGTTTTAAGGCCGCAACCCTAGTCGTTTCGTAGCGGCCGTTTGCGCATTTATCGTCCCGTAATCAAATGGCAAACACCAACTATGAAACTCGTGGAAAACGGGACCAGGGTTGTTATTGTGATTTATTATCTCGAGCACCGTGATCCCAAATCGAGATTTAACAGTACGAAGTCAATATAACTTTGTCGAAAGTTTAAATAAGGCATCGCTAGTCGAGCTACACTCTTGTGAATTTTATCTCGGAAACTATTCATCGAACCGAGTTGAATCTTTTTGCGTGACAACAGGAACGTTCGATCTACATTACTGCTTCAAAGGACACGCTCATATACTTTTTTCATTTTTATATTAGACCTGTATCCCGAAATGGACGTAATAAATTATAATTAAACTGTAGGTCCTTATCCGTTCGTGGTATGTACATATACATTTCAGAATTTTTTTTTAAATGCGATAATATTCTGAACTGAAATAGACGTGCAGTATTATAGTACGTGTACTGAAGCTTCAGACACCATTTTGTTTTTTCAAATTTTAGGTAAATCTCCAGTTCAATCTGATTTATTTCAGAAAGTATCGATGCAACGACACAGCTGTTCTTACACAAACCGTCGCAGCGGTTCTTCTTCCTGAAATTCGATTGAATAACAACGTCGATTGTCAACGATCGATACTCGCAACATTTTCTCCATTACCAGTGGTCTGTTGAAACCCCCCGGATCATCGATGACAGTCGCCGGCTCTGTCAGTAAAATCGATGCAACGCGGTCGCTGTAATCGCAGGAAGCAAATTCGATCGGACGAATAATTCCTGCGACTCGGCTATTTCGCGACCGCGCCGAAGAAAGAGTCATCGAGAGAGACAAAGGGAGCAACAGAAAGAGAAAAATAGAGAGCAATTCGCCATTGTTCGGTGCGAACGAGCGTTGTCTCGCTCGTGGAAGACACGATCCCTGAACGCGTGCGACGTCGTTTTACTTTCTCGCAGTGCGTGGTGCACATTGTAATATTTTGTTTCGGCAAGAGAAAGAGCGGCGGCACGGTGCATTTAAGACGCAAGAACCGTTTAATACGGAATCAGCTCGGCATGGAAAATTGTCACGCGCCGGAACACGACCACGATTTCGCAAGAGCCGCATCGATGCAGCCCGCGAAACTGCGCACTTCGGGTTTTTCCTCGCCGGAAAGTTTTCAGTCGCCAGCTAACTCGCAACGGTTTGCATTCCCGATATTTCTGATCGACGCACGATCGATCCAGGCTGGAAATATGCGAGCGAAATTAAACGGTTTCGCGCATAGTTTGCTTTTAGCCGCCCTACCTAATCCGGTTTGATACGTTGCATCGATCGGGTTTGACCCGGTTTGACCCAGTTTTGACACAGTTTCCCCTGACAGAGTCCTTTCTAGGACAGAATTTCCGACGCGTGAACAAATTCGTTTCCATCTCTGAGAAACAGTAGCTCTCCTCCCCATCATCTTTGAAATCTTCCATCCCAGAAATCTGTTCTTTTCACGCCTTCTAATCGTATGCTCCTGAACGATATGTTCCTTCAAGTCCACAGTTCCTGTCGTTTATTAAATGATTCCTCTGATTTTTCTTTCTATTGAATGTTAATTCACACAAAAGAAACTATATTTTCAAGCTTTCGCAGAAGCTTAGAAAGCTTCGTTTTCGATTTTTAATAGTCTACGGTATTAATCTCCGTTATCGGTAGCCACGCGACTCGAGTGCTATTTTTCGCCGGGGATAGTCATCAGGCCGCGGATCTTTATGCAAAGTGAAATTCACTTGACGAGCCTAATTTATTGCTTCGGAGACTGCGGTGAAACAGTCGTCTCCCGTTTCTTAGACAATTATTCTGAACGGCGACATTAGAGGAGAAATGACTGCGAGTCTAGTTTAATTCCATCTTTTGTTGCACTCTTTAGATTGTCAGCCTAGCAATCATAATATTATATTTTGAAAAACGTTTTCGTAGGAAATTACTGAACTCTTTATTTAAGCACATATTATAATGAAAATCGTACAAAGTTTAGCTAAGTTCAATCTTCTCCTTCCTATAAGACGTTTCACTTTTATATGTTTCACTAGATTAGAGTAGACACTAAGATTGGGAGAAGAATTTTCCTTTGTGTATAAATTAAATTCCAATATGATTTTATGCATTACGATCGACTAGTAAAACAATCTTTTCCAACGCGAATAGATTCCCAGTTACTGAGCATAAGTTATAAGAACCGATTAACTATTTTATTCGAGGTTTCGCTTTACCAGTAATCGTTGTCAAGACAAACGTCGTTCGTCGTACGATAAATCTGGACAGTGCTATAAATGCGCGAACGATCCACGCCGCACTTTATAACTTTTTCGGCGCACTCGCGTAACATAAAGGGTTCCACCGAATTTAGCAAAGTTTTACATGGTTCGGACAGTTTCGGCTCGACGTGACCCGGTTCATATACTTCGACCTGGTTTTTCGACGTGGTTCCACTCATTTTCGGACTATAATCCACCTGGTTCCGTTTTCTGCTCGGCCCGGCCTCACTTTTATCCGATTTAGTCTTTATTTCCATCTGGGGCGGCCTAAATCAACGCTCGGGTCCCAGAACGACTGAAGTACCGTCGCTACGTTCCTAAATAAAACTCTTTTCGTGTCTTCATAGCTCTCTGTACTTCAACTATTCATTTTCGTTACAAATGCCGCAGTCGGATTGCTAAATCCCTAAAACTGTAAGTGTGGCATTTTCAATTTCATTTATTCTTTTTATTCGTATCGCAGGGCCGCAACATAAATTAATAGTTAACACTTCTCCTCGTTCATTAACGAAGTATAAACTTACAATAAATTTTCATTAATTTTCCGACGAATTAATCTCCGCATAAGATATTCATTCTGCCTAAAAATCGTTCTACTAGGAAAGCAACAAAATTCCATTTCACCAGTAAAATTCCTGTGCATGAGAAGCTGTAAAAAATGTGATCAAACACTCTCGAGATACTTGGAGACATGATCGGTAACACGATCATAATTCATCCGGGGACTCGAGAACGTCGAAAATTCGTCGGCTCAGGTGCGGTAGCGTCGTCGAACGCGGAAACACGAAATTCGATCGGTAAACAGACGCGAGTGGAACTTAAGAGAGTGAGAGAGAGATAGAGAGAATATCCGTCTCTGAAGCCTCGTGAGAGAAGAGATCGCAGATTCGGTTTCGCTTTTTCCGATTCACAGGTGAGGCGAGAAAACAAAGCTGCGGCGGCACGCTCGCTTTCTAAACGGTTGAACGAACCTAACCGTGTGCTGTGCGCGCACCTTGAGAATTTCCTCTCCGAACACAAGGTGTCCTGGATCGATCGACCGGAACCACCTTGGGAGAAACGGCTTAGACCAGACAAATTATTTGGCGATGCCGGAAGTGCATCGATCGCTGCCGCGACTACTGCTCGCTGCTATCTCTTTCTCTCTATACTTTTCAATCCGACTTGATTTCCGGTCTGTCGCGCTCCGGTAGCTCTGCACCTACATAGATCCATCGATCAGACTCTAACCGATCTGAGGCGGATCGTTTTCGGAGCGGACCGACGACGCGACGGCAGTACCTACCTGTGCGAAGTGCACGATTAGATCAACAACCGAGACCAGTTTGTTTCTCAATTCTCTCGCGAAACAGACTGCCTTTATTCCACGCATAATTTTCCCGTAGACCACGCTGCCCGACTTTATCGTTTGCTCTGAAATCTTTCTGTTGTAATGGGGGTCTCAGGGAAGCGATTGCTTGATCTTATGGGAAATGAGTGTTTCGGTTCGACGAAGGTTTTGTTGGCGAGGTGGCGGGATCAATTGTTTAAATAATGCGATACGTACAGGTCATTTATTGAATTTGGTAAGTTTGTTCGGTTGCAGATATTTTCCAATTGTAATTGTGACTCGTTCGCGAATGCAGCTGGGATTGAATAAAAATTACTATAGCCAAGTACCGTCGATTCAACCGCTAAATACGGTTCAAATTATATCGCGTTTAGTGTCATTTTAATCAGAACAATGCCACAAATAAGTTTGCGGACGTTGCATAAGAAAGTAATGAAAAGTAATGTATTTATGTATACTGCTCAAAGCAGTTCGAGCTTCTTGCAAGTGGAGGGGATAGGCGAACTAAGATCGCGTAGCTCCGTACGGCTTAGGTCAAAACTTTACTGTACTTCTGTTTTTAATCGAGGATGGTAACTATGACTCCAGTGACCGAGCGCAGGCCTTTTGTTCTATGCAGAAGAGCTGCGAAATGATTCTTCAACTTACGGGAGAGTTTGTCTCCACGCGCGAACGATCGGTCGAAAGTTCCATTGCGGAAAGAAAACGCGGCAAGAAGTGAATTAGAAACGTCCGATTCCGAGATTGTCGTTTTATCGCCTTTCCGCGTAGATTGTTATCCGCGCAACCCCGCCGAGTTCTCTGTAAACTGTCCTTTTCACAGTAAACTTACCGCGGCGACAGGGACCTGTCATGATTTTACGATTCTATTTACGATTTTGGAATTGACCACCACAGGAATCCGACGAAATCACGGCAACTTATTTGCGAAACGGTGACTGAGATACAGAAAATTCATGGTACTTTCATTACACTTTCAATTTTCCTCCTGAGTATTACAGCGGATTTCTATGCAAAACAGGATTCTTCCGACTCAGTTGTGACAATCGGGAGTCATTTAAAAATTGCATTCTTCCTTCAGCAATTTCAATAAGTAAAAGTGTTTCAGTGCGCAAGTTTTCCTTCAGCATTTCAATCATACAAATCACTAAAGGAGGAATGCAATTTTTTAGCAACTCCTGATTGTTACAACTGACCCAGAAGATTTCTGTTCTGCATGAAAATCCGCAATCCTGATTTTTAATAATGAAATAATTAATAAAGATAACACATTAACGTTCTCAACATAAATTCTTGCCACAAATGCATAAAAATGAAAATCTGTGATGAACCGGCAGCCTATTAACAGGACTTTTTAAAGAATAATTTATTAGGTTACCGGGAGTGGTTTCTTGACATGAAAATAAATATTGGAAAAAGTAACGCAAGGTGTGCCGTGTTCTCTGCCGCCTTAATTAGGAATGAAATTACGGCAGGGGGCGTGGAATCGAAGGTTCGACGAAAAGCAGAGGCCCGCAACTTTTCAATTAGCCGCAATTTCCGGATCGTCGGGATCGATCGTCGACGTCGTTCGCCGTTCGTCGAGGAGCCACCTGTATCGACGCGACGTCTCATCTCGATTGCCGTCTGCGCAAACTATCGAGCCGCTATCGAACTTTGCACGCCATTAACGCGTTCGACGCGGTCTCACCATGTTCGGACCGAATCACATGCTCGAACACGAAGTTACAATTTTCACCAATAAATCGTACGCACTCGAAATGTAAGAAATTTTCGACTTCGTTTCATCGAATAAATTCCTTCGATTGTTCCCAATTTTTTCCGTCACTAAATCGCAAAATCATGTCTTGAAGTGCACGCTTTCGTGGCGCTCGTCAGCCAGAGAAATTTGAACGCGGGTAATAATTAGAACCGAAATATATATTTATGTGTATATACCTGCGACACTGCCTTATGTAAACAATAATGGCTGCAATTAGCGGGCTGTTACGCGGGGAACTGGTCCGGCCAGCTGATCCTCAGCTATTTCCATTGTGGATCTAGAATTCGTTTCGAAGAAACCGAACAGTCTTCACCGCGGCTACGACTGCACCGAGTTTCTCGAGCTCGTCGATGCCTACACCTTTTGCTTCCTGTTCGTTCGAACCTCCATTTCCTGTTCGACGCCATCTTGACTCCGTCCTCCGGCTCCGCTCTCCGCTTTTATTAGGTTGTCCAATAAACTCAGCAGACTTCTGCTCTTTTTTCGAATCATTAACGTTGGAACGGACTCGTTGAAAAACTCTTTGCGGCTGCTTGCCTCGTTATTAACTGTCCAGTCGGATAACCTGATGCTCCTTCTTCCTCGGATGTTGCGCTGGACGTTTCAGATCTTCAAGATATCTTCTTCGAGATACGGGGTACTTAGTGCCTATTTCTATCGGTTTCGAATTTGTTCGCGATCGATCCGATCGTTGCCTCGACGTGCTCCAGCAAACGGCTCGTTTTACGATTGTACAATTATTTACTGTAACATCGAGTCGTGATTTCGAACCTCATCGATTGCCTCAGGTTGATGGAAAACATCTTGTTCTTACGTTAATGTTATAAAATTGTCGCGTTATTCTGCCTCACCAGCACAAAGCTGTTCCACGTGCTGATAGAAACAGAGAACAACGAAGAAGAAACGTTGTTGTGCAGAATTACAATTGAATTACTCCAGGAATTATAATTACAAAATTATAATTATTAATTCAAATGTGCAATTGAATTACAACGTAACTGAACTAGCACAACTCTGGCTGTATTTGAATTATATTGTATTTCAATTACACATCTGATCGAAATATTTCAATTATATTGCATTTCAATCACACATCCGATTAAAATATTTCAATTATATTGTATTTCAATTACACATCCGATTAAAATAATTAGTAATTGAATTAATTGGAAGGTTCGAATTATTTCATTGAGTTATGACGTAGTCGAATTACAATATAACTGAATTACGATGTAATTCAAATGTGCAATTGAATTACAAGGTAACTGAATTAGCTCAACTCTGAGACAACGGGGACTTTGTTCGTTAGCGGCGAGAAGTAAGAAAACGCGGAAAAGGGGGCACAGCGGGGCCAAGTTTCGAACTAAACGGATAATCAAAGAGTCGTCCCACAGTTCGATAATTATCCTATCGATGGGAGAACTCGCCGGTCGAAGTTCGTCTCCCCGGTGAAAAGATAATCCCGTGGAACGCCGACAGAGTTCGAACGCGAATTGTGAATAGACCAATGCGGCATTGTTAGTCGCCGAGCCCCGCGGGCACACGTTTCATTGAGCGTCTGCCTCCGCGTGCTTCGCCTCTCGTCCCATACCGGTCCCCGTCGCATCGCGAGTAATTATTGGCAGATTAATTCCGACAACGAGGTACCGGCTCGATGGAGCGAGAGCCGCGTTAAAGAACCGTTTCATTCGATCATTGTTTTCGTCGCCGTATCGCCGACCAGACGCTGCCGATCTTCCGGAGCGTGTCGAACGTTCCCGATCTCCGTTAGTTATTTATCGTCGATAACAAATCGCACAGTTTAGCAAGTAATCCCTCTAAACACAGTTTTATCTTTCCTCCTGCATAATGTACGCTCGATTTCCGCGAACCTGTTCGTCGTTCTCCCCAGAGTTATGGCCGAGCCGAAATCATCGGCGTAACGTTACCGTCTCCATAAATCGGTTCGAGTAGCTGTACGCTCTCGCGTTTTTCATCGGGCCGAACCGACAAACCGTTCATTTCGGTCCGCGATGTTCAACAGTTTTGTATGTTCCCGCTTGTTAATTCCACGGACGGTGCAGCGCGGCTTCTTTAATTTATTACCGCACGGTTCAACGAACCAACTTTATGCAGATTTTCTTTTATCAGGAGAGCCGGAGTGAGCTCGCTGAAAATGTTCGATCTTGTCGAGTAAGTAAAATTTACGGAGTCTTCTTTTATTGCGATCACTGAAGGCGATCGTATCGATGCGTAAATTAATCATTCTGAAACCCGTTATTTCCATGGACTTTATGGTTTTATTAAATTAGCGAAAAATTGTATTTCCCTCAGGAATAAGTCCAATCGAATCTCACGAACGATTTCTCCGTGTTTCACGAGCGAACTGTTCCCCGGCGATAGTTCTATCAATAATGTGGCAATTTTCGTTGCAGAAGACCTAATCGCGACGCTCCGGCCAAGACACTGTGCTCGGCGAGCGACGGGGCATCCTCTCACCTTGAGTTTCTTTTCTTTCCTCGCTTGACCGTCGCGTCGTGTGTTTCATCGACCTCGCTATAACTACTTCTAACGACGGCGACGGAAAAGCTTGTTGCGGGACTAATCGTTAAACATTACCAGATGATACGAACTCTTTCACAAGCAATTCAGCTCGCAGACCAATGGTAGACTTCGTGCGAACGCTAGGATTACATCACCAATGAACAACTTCGACGAAACGTTCAATATTATACGTTTGGCTGAACTTTAAACGCGCATAACCTTTGAACCAGGAATTTCCTCGCGTTGAAACTTCGATTTTTGGCATCTCCTAGTCAAGATGTAGAGAATTGTATAGCAAAAAGTGAAAAATTTATGGGGTTGCCAAGGTGAAGTTTAACCGAGCTGAAAGATTTTATCGAATAGATTTGATTTTATGGAACTTCAGAGATTGCTAGATCCCCATCGAAGCGAATGAAATATTTCAACTCGAAATTCCACTAGTATAATCGTGGATCGTGGAACTGGTATATCGCGTTGGAAAATAAAGGATCGTTTTCCGAACGAAATCGAGCAAATCGAGCAAGCAGCAAGAGAGTATCACGACTCGGGAGCACGTGTTCGGTTATCTGGAAATTCTCGGGCCCGAGCAGAGTCGCGTTTCCGTATTAATTAACATAGACCGTGGACTTCCGGTGATTTGCATGGCCGTAACGAATGATCGGAACAGGTCCCCTCTGACTTCGCGGGGAGAGTGAAAGTCCGCGTGCCGATCCGCACAGGTGCTTTCGACGAGGATCGGTTTTTACCGATGTCTGAAGCCTCGAGGTTTCGATATATTCCGCCTCCGTCCTGTCTCGATTTCGATCTGGCGAGCCTCTCGCGTCGATATTTCCGAAACGGTCCGCTGTTCTCTGCGATCGACGATCCTGGAGAGGATAACGAGCGTCGAAACAGTGGCACACTGTTTCCGAGAGACTCGCAATCATTTTCCGCTCGTGACTTCCTATCTCGATCGTGCCAGATATCGTGATCCACGTTTCCATCGATTTCTCAATCCCCACACCGAATTTCCCCCGGGAAACAACGACCTCTGCAATGTTCACGATTAAATTTATTTGAGCGAGGATGCCTAGGAATTATTTTAATAGACAAAAGCACAGTATTTTAATATAAAAATATCGAGGCTTCGTCGTAGAAGTTGTTTGAAGTTCCAGCGTTCGCGTAACTGGTCGCGGGAAAACGAGCCGGTGGAGTGGTTAAGTGGCTAGAAACATGGATGGAAACGACCTGCAATAATAAAGAATGCGAAACGAGCGTGTGCGACAATCCGGTCCGTTGCGTGGGACAGGCCACGCAGAGTTCAGCATTCGTGAGTCCCGCGAGCACCTTGATCTACTTTCCTCGAGCGTTTACTTCAACTTTTAACCGGTCAGCCGATCGTGATTTCGACTTCGACCCTGTCGATTTTAGTCGAGTTACGACTGCACGAGTTTAAGAGTTATGATACACGGCATTCCACGGCTTAGCTTCTTTACGGCAGCGGGGAACGTGGTTTGACAATGACTAATCCTCCTTGTAGATTAGCCTGTCAGACAGACTTTACGGAATTCGGCTATCTGCTATCTGGACACGGCTGTAGCAGCTTCTTCAATTGCTTCGGTCAGTGGTGTTCAAACATTCTTCTTCTTTATGCCTCTAGGCCCCAGGAATGACCGTTCTAGAATGACGTGTTCCTTTCAACCCAAGAAATCATTTTGACCCCTCCGGTAAACGTAGGTATATGGTAGTTCTGGTGTTACAGATCCCACAAAAAGACTCCTTGATAAATCTTGCGAAGCGTTTCCAACCGCCATCTCACAAAGAACATATTAAAAAATTGATGTGTACAAAATTTCTACTCCTCTAAAAGTCCCACAAAAATTGGTCACAAAATAACCCACAAAAGACGTTTATGAAAATTCACAATCAACATTTTCAACACTCGGACGTTAGGAGAAGTCCATCTGAAAGTCCCACAAAACACCCACAAAAGTTACCCACAGAAGACTTCCAATGCAATCTTACAAACGACATTTTTAACGCCTAAACCTTGCAAGCTCACCTTAAACCCACAAAATATCCCACAAAAAACGTCTACAAAAATTTCGCAACCATTCTCAACACCTAAATCTTATGACAAGCTCTCCCAAAAATCCCACAAAAGGTCCACAAAAGACGTATAAATCAGCCTTACAAACAACGTCTAAAGGGGTTATCCACAAAAATCGTACGAACGCCGATAATGCGTATCCCACAAAATCCAGCAACAGACTCTTGGACAAGGATCGCAACGAAAAATCTCTCGAAAAGAAGAAGAGCACTTCCATCACGGGTCTCGCAAAGCCAACGAAGACAATGTCCTGGACACCACGATTGATAAATTAATCAATAGAGATCCCACGTGGTGGGGTCTCGAAGGAATGCGAGATAAGAGGCCTGGCATTATCGTAGGAGTACGCTCGCGTACGGGAACTTGAAAGCAAGTAAGCAAAGGGTCGGTACCCGTTACGACGCACATGGGTCGCACGACCGAGAGACCAGCGAGTGCGCGCTCCTTTCTCTCTCTCCTCTCCTCTCTTCTCTCTCTCTCTCTCTCTCTCTCTCTCTCTCTCTCTGTGGCTCTCTGTCCACAGTGTCTCCGTGCTGTCGTCCTGTCAGTTCGCGTGGTGCGCTCGAACGAGCGGCAAGTGCCCCGAGTTGTACGGCCGTTGCACGCCGGGAACAGTGAATACATACTAATAACGCGATCATTTTCCGTCCCAGCCTGGGTTACATCGGCTGTCTGAAGGTACACACGTTTTTTCACTGCCTCAATTAATTACGCGAGTGCCCCGGATAGAATCGATTCGCGCGCTCGAATATGTTTGATTCAAAACATTCTCCGCGCTTCGATCGTCGAGTGAATTTCTTCTTCTTTTTTCTCGGGAGATCGTCCAACGTTTCCGACCGACCGGTGAATTTATTATAAAAAAATAATAGCGGTTCGATCAACGGGAGAATTTACTCTCGAACGAAAAACAAATTCTGTGGGTGCAGCAGAGTGCATTAAATTGTGATTCGATTGCGTTCCCAGCAAGTCCTGTTGCATAAAACGCGATGGAAGCACTACCACGCTTAACGTTCGTGTTCGTACGCTGCGCGCGCGTTCGACCGATTGGAGTTCGCTCCAAAGAAAAAATTAGTCAGTAGCTCGGTCCGGGGAACTCGTTCTCGGAAGCTCAGTGTTGCATGAATGTCCGCAATCTACTGATTACGGATTACTCATGAACCGTGGATCTCGACGCGCGTTTTCCAGCGCATTCGTACGCGCGGAACGCAATACGAACAGTATTGAAATAAAATCACCTGAAACACGTCGCGATATCATCTAAATCAGTTTCTAGTTAACGCAGACCTTGCCAATTTGTTTTCGCGTTGCTCCTGGCGCATAAATTGGCCCGGACTGGTAATTACACGTTGCTGACAGCCCGCCAGGCGGATGCGTATGCGAATATGTAAATTCCGCGACGAATAAAGAATACTTATGTACGTAAAACTGCGGTAATTACGGTTGCTTGTTTTGACGTGTTCTCCGAGGAGTCGTAGAAGCTCGTTTTTATCTGCGACACGTGAAACTGGGTGTGGTGTAAAACTGTCGTAAGAACGTAAACACGGGGGTGTTGGCTGTGCTTCGAATTATCTTGTCGATCGGCGTGTTTAGTCGGTTGTTTACCTAGCGCGCGTCAACTTTGTGGTCATCGGTGTTCGTGAAACAGGGAAACGGAAACGATCCTCTACAATGGTAGGAATCTACAGAGTACACTGTCGTGTGTTGTCCCGAAGTAGCAAGGAGGATGATAGCGTTCAAAATCACGCCTGTAATCATGACACGGTCTGGCGAGAAGTTATGCAACTTCGCGAGCGAATAGTCGCCAATCGTCGCAGTTGATGTCATGAGCATAGGGAAGTTTGACAAGATCGGGACGGGGGAATGGTTGACAATTTTGTTGATGAGATCCTGGTAGATTGGGGAATTTGTTATACATAGGTAGAATTACGGTAATTGGAGCGCTTCTGAGCTGTAGACATTTTGCGAAATCAGACGCGGGGAAACTGGGAATTTCATTTGCAATGCCCTTGCAAAATCGGGCACCGCGATCGCCATTTTATTTCTTCCGCAAACCTGCAAGATTTATCACAGCGCCACTCTTGCAATTCTTCGAGATTTATCGTAGCACTAATCTTCTAATTCTGCAAGATTTATTGTAGCACTAGACTTACAAGTTTGCAGGATTTGTCATAGAGATCACTCGATCAATTTTTTCGCAAGACTTATCAAAAGATTCCACAGTCTGATGGGTGATGTAAAGAAATAAAGCCACAGTAGGGACTGCTCACAGAGGGTACAATAAAGAAAATCTGCGAATAACAAACGCAATACATTCGAGAGCAAATTACTCGATAAATAGATCACAAGAATGAACATTTTCTGTTTGCCCGTCCCTGGAATAAGAGAGCTTTCGCGAGCTATATAACTTGCGTAGGAATCAGTGTCAATTCGGACATGCAAACAAGCCTAAATAGTGTGCTCGAACTCCGAGTTAGGTCCATTCCTCCAGCTGACTGATTCGCAGAACAGTTGTTGCGATTCGGAGTGGTAAAGCCACTCGCGAAGTACTCAAGCGGGAAAATCTGCAGTGGAAGAGGACGAGACCACGATCAAAGGCGTTGCATGTCGGATCCGTTGCGTCGTTGCACTTCAAGTTCATCCGTTTAGGCCATTTCACAAATTTTTCTTCATTCTTAAGAGAATCTTTTTTCCTCATTCTTAATATGGAGAACCTATTAATATTAACAGTTAATATTTGTTGATATGGAAGAACCTGGACAACATCCTTTAATATTGCATCACATCCCTTGATATTAATAAATATTGAACAGACAAGTTAGTTGATCAGAGATCGAGTTAGATCAGCACAGCATTGTCCCCTAAACACCGAGTTAAGTCTTCTTAATTTATGGGATATTGTGTTTAGGTTCAGGGCTGAATGGCAAGGGGTAGTTTGGCTTAGGTGATTAGCCTATACCTTCGCCGGGAAGAACGTTAGGGGTGAAACTACCACAGGGTAGCGTGTTGTGTTTGCAAAGTTCCCGGAGACCTCACATGTGTACTGGGACGCGACCGCTGTTGGGGGTTTTAGTGGGTAAAAGTTCCTGTAACTTTTTTTACATCCCCTGTTCTGGGCGGAGGTGTCTTTGGAAGACTTCCCACGCGTTTCGAGGGAAGGGGTGGAATTTACGAGGGTGAATACGCTACAAGTTTCGCGCATTTAGAATTTATAAAAACGTCTGGGAAATTGGCGAACGAGAACATTCGGAAACTCGCACGCTTTATTTTTATTTAACAAGTTTTATTTAACAAGTACAGATCTTTAAACGCGTTGTGGATCCAACATTATTTCCGTTGTTCTTGGCGCGACAGCTGTTCTTTTAGTTTAGTCGCCACAAAAATTCAGTAATTAAATATGCAAAATTGTGCGCGCTTACCGCCTGTAAAAAGACATTTCAATAAATGGATCGCTTTGTTTTATTTTGCTTATGATTTTCGAAATAAAAATTTCATTTTATATTGCTGGATCTTGACTTTTACTCGGCAAAATTGTACGCATTCGCACAGCCTGCGAATATCTTCGGAAATATTTCAAGAAAGCACAGCGTCATTTTATTTTCCTTTTAATTCGGCCAAATGGTCGATTCGGACCGGTGGACTTTTGCCGGGAAAGAAAAGTTCGCACGAATTGCAGTCCGCTAACGACTGCGAAGCCTCTCGCGGTGGTTTGTTTCTATTTTCCACTGGTTTTCTCCCAAGTGTTCGCGAAAAACGTGGACCCGGCGGTCGTCGAAACGGATCGATTCGAGGCGCGCTGAAACGTTGTCGCGTCCCGGAGCAATCGTGCATGTGAGCGAAACGGGAAAGAGAAAGAGAGAAGGTTTTGCACGGGTTCGTCAAGCCGTTTTGCAATTCGAAACGCAGCGGTGCGTGCGCCCAAGCTGTCTCGAGAGTAACGCGCCCCGGCGAGCTGTTTTATTGAAAAATTTACTGACCTTTCGCCCGCAGATTCGTCCGGCCCGTTACAACCTCTTAATCGTCCAAATCCCGTTACGATTCTGTTTTCCACTTCATTTTCAACCCCCACTATTCGATCCTCGTCATCGCAATTTTAGTATCCCGAGGTTAAGTAAGAAGTAATAGCTCCAGAAAAAAAAATACAAAATTCTTCTGTTTCGATTATCCGCGAGTTGCCAGCTGTTTATCCTCTCAGTTAGTAAAAATATTATACTAATTTTGAACCCCCACCGCTCGTCAGTCGATCTCCCGAATTATTATCAAAACTCTGAAAAAGTCAAAATCTCTAAAATAAAAAAATACAGAATTGTTTTTCTCTTTGAATTATCCACGGTTTGTTTACCTATTGATCTTAACAGTTAGCAAAACAAGGAGTCATTTACGATTGCCAATATTGCGGATAAGAAAACGATGGCTCGCTATGCAAAATAAAATTGTCTGCTCATCCGTTACAAGAAACAGAATTTCAATGAAAATGTATTTCCTGTCCTAATAATTTTAATAAGTCGACAACGACAGTGTCTCTCATCTGATCAGGAATGTAAACCGTTGCTAAATCTAATTCTGTAGTTCCAGTGTTCTGTTATTGTACGGGTTTTCAGATCGCAATAAAAATTTTCAATGCGGCATGACGTCACGCGTGCAGCCGACGTGTGTTAATTGAATAATACTCGCGTGGTTGCGTAATGAAGCAGAATATATTGTAACGGATGACTATTACGCGAGGAGCGTCCCGGAAAAGCAAGGAAAACGGAAGTGATTTATGGGCCAACCCAATAAGTGCAATGCAGCCTCGTCACGATATATTAAGAGAGATCTCTTCTTTGCGCATTTATAGCGCGGCATGGGTTTCGAAATTTTCAATATGCATGCTAAGTACAGCGGCTTAGTGCGTCGTTAAAATGCTTTTACCAACGGGTAGTAGAAAATTTACATAACCGCGAGATCGGATAACTGGGTAGAAAGTGATCCAAATTGATTCTGCTATTGATCCTCTAGTAGTTGTTCAATTTACGCCGATGTCATTTGTTTCAAGAAAAGGCGAAGTTACAAAAACAATTTACGTAACTGTATAATTAAGTAAATTCCACCATTGTTCCCGTCAATAGTCGATCAGTTTACAACTAATCTCGATGATTCACTCCAACAAGAAGCTAAAGTTCGTACCATGGAATTTCATGTTAACACTAAACTTACCGAGCCTTAAAAGTGATACGTGTTGACTTATAAAAATGACTATATTAAATTTATTTAGATTTTTCGTATTATAATACAGTGATTTCTCGATATATGTCGCCAAGGCCTGGACGATAAACGTCGCAGAATTATCCCCACTGCTGCGAGGTATATCCCGTGAGAGGCCACGAGGCTCGAGAGGCCTCGGACACCGAGGAGTGTAAACATAAAACAGGGGTCGGTTTATGTCTCCTGGACTGTTGAGCTGTCTTGTTATGTCTCCTGCTGTTGATATATAACGAGCATTGACTAAATACATTTATTTCGTAATTTCCCACGAAAGCATCTTCATAATTTCAGTAATTGTGAAATAACAAATCTGGAATCGGTCAATTCTACCGGCGGTGGTAGGTTCAGTGTCGAAGTCAAACGAACAGGTTTGGGGCCCATTAGGGCAACTCGACGGTGTCTCGAGCAGGTGGCCGATCCTGTGGTCAACGAAAGTAACATTCGGGACAGGGAATGTCCGAGAAAAACGCGCAACAAAAGATATCGATCGATCTTCTGGCGATGGGACGCGCGAAAGTAAGCATCCGGCGGTAGCAATCCGATCGTCCTAACGAGCAATAATTTCGTTCAGCTTCGACAGACTGCGATGGCGGCGGCGGCGGCTACAGGATAAAACTTAATTCCCCGGGCGCTTTCACCGAAGCTTCAAACCGATACGATACGAGAGATCGTATCGTTCGTGCCGGTGTGTGTTCATTGTGTTCACCGACACGGGGAAACCGGCGGACACGATGGAAACTCGTTCTACTCACAACCTCGCTGCCTCTCCTCTCTCTCTCTCCCTCTCTCTCTGTCTCTCTCTCTTGCTCTCTTCAGCTCCTAGTCTTGACTGAGTCTCTTAATTGGAACTATTTATTGCTTCGACGGTCTGACGAGAAATAACGGCTTCGCCGTCGAACGAGGAAACTGCGCAAAAACTGGCCGGAAAGTGTGCTGCGATTTGCGAACGATACTCCATTGTTTTATGGCCTGTTTGGAACGAGCCCCGTCGATCGTAGACCGACGAATTTCTCGTTGACAGGTTTCCATACTGTTCCCGATATTCTTTGGGATGATCCGATTACCGTCATTTAACCCATTAAGTACCTAATGTTTGTTCTTAAATTTTCACTCTGAATGATATCCATTAACAGCGAACGAATAGCACGATCGAATTTATATAGATTTTTTACGGTTTTTACTATGATTCCTATGTGATTGAGCAAGTGTAATCATTTCCAGAGGAGCGTCTTTATAACCGTAATAATCGTAAAATAATTATCGTTACGACCAAATGAAAATACAATGCCCATTTGGGCATGGCGGCGCAAGTTCCAATAAATGCTGAAATTTATTTTGTTATCACTGGAAATAAAATCTCATTTTGATTCCGCTGTCTCAAAATTTGCCTACAAAAATTGGGAACTGCACACTCACGCAGATGTGCGCACTCTGAAATTGTTAACAAACGTGTGAAAAGCAAGATGGTCGTCCGACATCCTAGAAGCACAAGATCAATCGAACACGGTCCTCGCAAAGTTAGCTGTGCATAATGAGCCGCGAGCAACGTATATGGATGCTTTTAGCCTAGTTCTGTTTGTTTGTTTTTTTTTCTCCCGCGATGCGCCGGTGTCGCAGCTGGAAAACAAGCCAGAAAACACGTTGCGCACCGTTGGGAAAATAGGCGGCAAAGATAGTTGCCGGTGTCGCCAAGTTACGTAAGCTTCTCGGCCTATGTAGGACAACCTCGTCTTTTGTCGCGATCGTTTTCGAGCACCAAGCTGCGAAAGATCACTAACAATGAGCGCAGGTGTTGGAAAAAGCGCGGACGTAACAGGTTTTTCCTTAAGTGCGGCCCGATCGTTGTCTCGGGCCGTGAAAGAGATCTATTCTCGAACGCCCACTCGACTTTGCAACGAAAGCTGCCGCCATTGCACGCTCCACGGCGGAGGGTTAAAAATATTCCGCAGAATAGACTTCGAATTTGTAATTTTAATATTACCCATTGGTCTTTCCTTGGCGTTGAGAAGCTTTCGCTTCAAGACGGAGGTCCTCTTCTTCAAGGTCCTCTTCCTCTTCTTCTCAAAAGCACTATCAGATAGTGACCTGATGTAAGCAACAGTATAGTAATGCAACGTGTAAGAATCAGATCACGTGTAACTCTTACCGCAACCTTACCATCTTTTTCATTCGAGGTACATGGCGGGAGCCCTAGGATGCCATATCGAATTATTTCCCCATTGGAAATGCAACCACACAATAAACCTAATATAAATCACAGCGTAAGCATACATTGAGCGAGATCCAAGCCAGATTTATCTCCCGGTAGAGTAGCCCTATCACTCTTTCTGTTCGAGGTACCCGGCGAAAGTCCTAGACCAGAGCTGCTCAACATATCTATTAGCAAGCAAGTGGGGGTAGACCGTAGCACAGTCACGTAGCTGTGACAAATACATGCAACCTCGCCCGCAGAGGCGTGGCTTCGTGCCCACAGGGGCGTGGCTTCGTGCCCGCAGGAGCGTGGCATGCCCAGAGCAAGAAAATCGCTGCCTTAGATGTTCCATTAATCTGCTGCAGAACCAAAAATTCACCTAATGAACGAGCCTAACAAGAGCTTAGCGAAAGGAATTGAATTTTAATGTAAATATTGGATCCACGGATTCTTAATAATTTCAAAATCCATTAAAAAGTCGCGCGTACACATGGCAAAAACAACTTGGCAGTTCCGTCGGGGCGCGTTCAGCGTCACTTCTAGCAACGGAAGGGTGGAAAACGGTGGAAAAAAAAGAGAGGCTCGGCGTAGGCGAGAAGGGTACTCCTGGGTCCCATGGCGTGTTCACGGTGTCCCCTGTTTTAAAGCCGTTTCCATCGATCACAATGCGAGAGAACCACCGACAGAGGGGATAACCGGCTCCCCCTGTTCCGCGGGTGACGTTAATATTTTCCACTTCCTTCCGGACTTGCGACCCCCACGGCCAAAGCCGATCATCGTAACTCGTTTAACCGTGGCTACCGGTTACGTGTGTTACACCGTGGAACAAGCGAGCTTGCAAACAGTCGGCAGGAACAGAGGGGGACAACGCGCTCGCGCGCGCGCGCGCTGGGGAGAGCGTTACGCACGCGTGTTCACGCGCCTGCCGGACGAGCAATTAGCTCCTGCCGAGTGTCCTGGACATCGAAACCATCGTCTCCCTGTTGCTCGCAATTAGGTCTCCGGACCGACCAGCCTTTTTCCCGCCCAGGAGCCGCGACAGCGCCGAGGAACCCGAGGAATGCGACCTAGGTGGTTCGGCCTCTTCCGCGTTCCTTCGAGCCTACTCGCTTCCGGAGCGTTTTAGCGAGCCTAAATTCGCGGAATTCCTGAATTCCGGAGGCATTGGTAGACTCGCTAATCTTCCGAGTATAGCGGTCTCCTCCACTTTATATGGCGTTCCTGGAAGCGGAAAAAGGTTTAATGTGTAATAAATTTTTGAGCTAAATATTTTTAAAAATAACTCGATGACACACGAAACTGTGAAAACATTTATTGACGGTCTTACTGTATTACCTCCAGCTTTGTTAAAATTATTGGGGAACAAAATAAACATTTTATGTAGCTCCCGTGTATTGCGATTGCAAGAACATTTTTATTATGACGAACCGCGGTAATTATGTACCGCCATAGCAATCGAAGATTGGAGTTCGAACCGAGTC
>CM052132.1:6369989-6394372 GCA_028454255.1 Halictus ligatus | reverse complement strand
CAGCTCTCTCTCTCTCTCTCTCTCTCTCTCTCTCTCTCTCTCTCTCTCTCTCTCTCTCTCAAGTTTTGATCGCTTACACGGGGCTTTTCTCCGGTTGATTTTCGAGCAGCCTCTCCCGGAGTCGGTGACCTTTGAATCGTGGCGCTCTTCTCGTCGCAATATCAACGAGAGAGCGAAACAGAAGCGGGAAACAACGAGGGGCGAATGAAAGAGAGCAAGAGAGAGAGAGAGAGGGCTGTCGTAATTTCGAAAGAATTGCCGTGCCCCTCCGAGTAATTCTAGACTACCTGTTTTCTCCCCCCTAGTTTCCATTATTCTTAACCTTTCTTAGCAAAGTTCTTAACCCTCTCTTGTTACGAGCTGCTTTGATGGTATACTAACTTCGACTGTTGACCCCGTGTGGTCACTCTTCCGACAACCGACTGCGTCATTTATTCTCCAGACCAATAACAACGATTTTAATTGAACACCTTCGCGCTTCGAACGATCAACAATATTTTAAAAATATGTAAAACTTCGAACAGCACAATTTTAGGAAATTGCAAGATAGTCTCCGATTAGACTGAGGGAATTTATGCAATTTTATAACCCAATTGTAACAAACTAGAGTAAAAAGTTAATATTTTATTATTTTGGGTATCGAAAAAGCAATTTTCAAAGTTCTGTAGAATTAAAATAATTGATTTGACGGAATAAAAATTGAATGGTTAATTTCAAACCTTTCGCATTTCGCAGCCCGGTACGTGGTATATATTAATGCAAAAATCCATATATACATTTGGTCTATCAATTTCATCTTCCATTTCCGAGAGACGCAGCACTCAAGGTATTTTAATTAGTTAAAGATTTTCATGGACGAGAATTTTCGGAGCAATTTAAATATTTTTCCTTTGGGCCAAGATACGTCCACGTGGCCCAGTTATCAGCGGGAACTTCCGTCCTCGATATCAGCGGTCGATAATGGTCCCGTCCAAGGGAAAACTATTCTAGCAACTCTGCCAACTCCGAGCCGATGATCACCTTGAGAATTTCAATGCTACAGCGACAATGATTAGGCCTTTGTTGCATCGTCGAGCGGCGACGGGATTCTAAAAGGAAAAATTGATTTGTCACTCGTGTATAAATAGCTTCGTTAGAGCACGACCTTATTAGCATCGCGGTGGCAATTGTATTTCGCATTGGAGCACATTCTTTATGTTCTCATAGCATTACGTTCTTTTACATTTTCGTAGGTTTCGAGTTAATTTCATATTTTTGACCGTTTGTATCCCCCATTTTAGTTTCATTAGCCACTTTTGTACCATTCAATTTTATATTTTGTGTTTTCAAATTGAAATCCTTTTTATCTTAATTTTTTTAGTGATGTGGTATCCTTTGATTTTGTATTTTATATTTCTGACCGTTTGTATCCTCCACTCTAGTTTCATTAGGCACTTTTGAACTCTTATATTTTGTATGCTTTGTAATTCAATTTTTATATACCACTGACTTTTTACGTTTTAATTATATCAAAAATGTTTAGTGTCCTTTGGTTTTCTATATCCCCTATTTATAAATTTTCATGTTTCACAGTTTGCTCTACAGTTTGCAGTCTTGTACTTAAACATTGAAGAGCGCAGTTTTAAGTTTTAGATTTCGTGTTTAATTATAAAGAAAAAGTGCAGTATTACAGTTTAAGTGTTAAAAAGCGCATTTCAACGATCGCCACAGTTAACCTTGAATCGATCTATAGGTACTTTCGATCTTGTTCCTTAGATTTCTCGTCACACGTGAATCCAACGGATCGGGAGACACCGCGATAGTAATCGTTTACGTAAGTGTCGGACGTTTGATTAATGTCAACGATACCGATACCGTGCGACATCGCTCGCCGGAAGCACCGGTGGAAATAAAAATAACAAAAAAGGAAGAGAAACATGTAAAACTGTCTGTCGTACACCGTTGGTGGAACACAGACGCAGAAGAGAGTGAAAGCGAGCGAAAGTACAATGAACGCGGCGCAATCGGCAGTTTCATCACAATTAAATGTTACAGCGTAACCGTTTGATCGGTTCGAACGATGTTCACTGCAAACCTAAATTCCCGTGTATTAAAGAAACTCGTTGCGTACAATATACCACTCAACGATTCATTCTTACGTTCATAATTGCAAATGATCTTCCAATCATGATCTTGATTTTTAATTATATTTTTTACGGTATACTTTATTTTATTCTCTATTTTATTCCTAATTGTATTCTTTATTTTATTCTTAATTGTGTTCTTTGTTTTGATCTCTATTTCATTCTTTATTTTGTTCTTTATTTGGATCTCTATTTTATTTTTAATTTTATTCTTTATAGTATACTTTACTTTATTCTCTATTTTATTAATAATTGTATTCTTTATTTTGTTCTTTACTTTATTCTTAATTTTATTCTGTATTTCTGATTTCTGTATTTTTCACTACAAATCTATCCGGTGTTCGTCTATAAATTAATTTCGTGCTTTTGAATTTCTATATTCTTCACTTAAATTTTATCAGGTATTATTACAATTATTTATCAGGAATATTATTACAAATTGCTCTTGTGTTTCGTGCTTCTGAATTCGCATTTGTATCATTTCAATATTATTAACCATTTGTCTATCGTTTGATTTTGTAAATACGGTGTTTCTAAACATATTTTTCGTTTCTATCGGATCTCGCCAAATAAACAACAACAACGATAACAACAATAACAATATCCTAGGAAGTCGCTCGTCAACCAAATAGGTTGCAGACAACAGTTCGAATGCAAATCCAGCCGAGCATTCGCGCCAAAAAAGGGCGGGAAATCGATTCGAATTCGAATCTTAACGCGCGTCGCCGGCAAAGGTCACGCGCATTTCCCGCACGAGCGACTCGCGAATCAGCATGCAACTGGTTCGAAGCTGTGCACACGAACCGCATACGAATACTTTACTAATTAATAACTGTCTTGAGCTCTCCGTTAATCAAGCGTATAATTGTTCCAGGTGATCGCTAACGGTTTGAAGAGCGACGCGGACAGCTGCGACGGTTTAACAAACGGTGAGTCACGTTTCATCGATGTATCTTCTTCTATCCCTTCGCTCGTTCTCTCTGTACTTTTTTTTTCTTTTATTATTGTGATTATGGTACACGATGATCCTGTAGTAAAGAGCCCTAACTGACAATAAAAGGCGGCGCATCAGATCATGCTGGATCAGTATGGTCGGTACGCTTTGGTCTCATTGAATCAAATCTCCCGCGACGCGTTGAAAAGGATGCCCGAGCTTGCCTATGGCGTTCGCCATTGTCTGCACCCCCTGCGCACCCTGAATATCAATCGCGCCGACTGATTATAACCCTTCGAAGTGTCCGTGTTCCGCGAATCAGCCCGTTCCCGGCTTGCTAGATTCGTTTCGAACCGTTCAGACCTAATTTTCAATTCTCTATTTTCACTTTTAAATTAAACATTTTTAATTTTTCGCTTTTCTATTACTTCTAATCTATTTTTATAAGACGATACACACACCAGACAGTTTCAATGCTCGATAGATTTAATTTGACGTGGGGTAAGGGATCCAATTACTGTGGGCGTACTAATCACTGTGCCTATATTGAAATAAAAAATTTTAAAATAAAATATTTTAAATATTAAAATAAATATAATTATTTATTTGTACAGCGTAATGAATATTAAATTGTTTTCATTAAGATCAGTTAATATGTATGTTACATATCTCCTTTTTAATATCAAACATCGGTTTAATTTAAGATCAAACACCGGGGGCCCCAATTCTGATCAAAGAGTCACGGCGTCTCTCGGCAGCTATCGCGAGAAGAACCATAACAGACTGCTGGCAATTTTTCTGCCCCGGTTCGCGGCGAGGAAAACGGCTCTCGGAATTGGTCTTTACCGAAACTAGGTCGATATTAGTATAAAATCGGAACAACCCCCGATTACTTTCGCCGCCGCGGATCAATTCGAGGCTTCTCTCGGTTTAATTGCTCGTTGGCTGGACGCCAGCCATGATGAGGAGGGCACACAGGTGCTAATGGAAATCGAAAGCGTCCGAGTGTCCCTGGGACATCCTTTGTCGCGA
Source organism: Halictus ligatus (assembly GCA_028454255.1). Lineage (NCBI taxonomy): Eukaryota > Metazoa > Arthropoda > Insecta > Hymenoptera > Halictidae > Halictus > Halictus ligatus. Next base: position 6,390,283 of record CM052132.1, on the reverse strand, counting down.
GAGATCGGAGCCTCGATCGAGGCCTGTTTCTCGCTCGGAAAAATTACTTTCGTGTCTAGGCCTCCCACTCTCGACCTCCCTCGATGATCGCTTGTCGCGAACCTAATTCCACGAAAGATCGGTTACGAGTGGCACAGGTATTCAGCACGAACGTCGCGCTTCGCCGAGCAAATTCGTCCGTGAAATTCACTTTTCGCTCGTAAAAATCGAGCCTCCGAGCCGTTTCCCTTTTGATGCGCCGGCAAGAAAGTTGTTCGTTAGCTGTCCTAAGCGATGACTGCGGAGCTTTATGCGTTTGTGGCTTCCGAAAATATTAACCCTTAGCGCTCGAATGGCGACTGTAAGGCGCCGCTAAAAATTGCTGTGTCGTTAGTCAAAATATGTTTGACATTATTAAATTTGTTTGTGTTTAATAAATTACTAAACATTTCAAGTACTCTACGAGTAAATTGCACCATTTTCATATGTACAGCATGAAAAAATATATATAGAAGGGAAATATTCTAGGTCGGAGGAGAAAGGTTTTGTGTTGGAGTTAAAATGGCTTCGAGTGCAAAGGGTTGAAAAAAAAAGTTAGAACATGCAGTTCTATAAAGATCTATAAAGGCCACTGAAACATAATATTTTATTTGTCTCCAGTTTCGGAAAATTTTCCCCCAAAAATTATAAATTGCATGAACGTTCGCAGTCTAGTGACGACTGCTCGCTTTATCGAGACGAGATCGATCGCTCGTTCTTTGGGAGGGGAATCGTTGAATCAGAAACTTGGAACTCTGCTGCGCAGTTTCTGGAGATTAGAGCCTTTTGTGACGAATTAGCTGACAATGGGCCAGGATTATCCGATGGGCACGGCTGTTTGGAGTCCTTGGAGGAATTTAAGTGGAGAAGAATAAGTTAATGTACGCGATGGTGTCGTAGGTTCAACGCAAAACAAGATTTAGAAGAGAAATCAATTAAAAGGAAATAAATTAGAGAAATAAATAAAATAAAATAAGAGAAATAAATTATGAGTATAAAAATGTTTGTCGTCTTGGGGGGTCGGTAAAGCACTGGATAAAGATATTAGCATAAAGGAAGTCTCGAATAATAGAATAATTATTTTCCTGGTAGTAAATTGCATTTATTTAGATAACGATTGATCCAATTAACCCTCATCTGGCCCTCGTTTCCTTAATTCATTCCGTGCCTTGATGCTAAATTGAGTGAAATAAAATAACTGGAAACAAAATAAAAATTGCCATGAATAAAAGCGGTAGTCATAAAATTTCTTTCTTTAATGATTTCTCAAAGTTAATATGTATGATTTTTTAAAAATATGTATGATTAGAGCTTACTGCAATCAATCAGTTTTATTTCGAGAGAGGTTGCGTTTGTTTCGAGTCGTTGTTACGAATTGGACATATGCGATAGCGGAAATAGTTCCCTGGGCCCTAATTCAAGTAAGTGTCACAGAAATGTGTGTTGGACGGTGGAGGAAGATCGAAGCGGAGGACAGCTAGAAAAGACATCGGGAATTGCGGTTTTCAGCCGGTGGTTCTTCGTAAATCCGCTAAATGGTTACGGCCCTGACTCTGCCCTTCGGTCATTATCATCTGTCGGAGCGGTCGCCGCATTTTCTCACGCTACTTCAGCTGCTCCTTGCTCGCGGAGTGCGATGATCTCCCTCTCTCGTGTACCCGCACATCTGCCTCAAAATTACATCCTGACCGGGTCCGCATATTTTTATTTTCATTCCCTTTCCCCTTTCTTTCTTTCTCTCTCTCCCTTGCTCTCTCATCATTCTCTCCGGGACCCATCGACCGCACGGACATTAATCTCGACGAAAACGGTCTACGCTCCCAGAATTCGCCAAACGATCGATCAATCCTATTCTTCTGCTTTTCAAAAAAATCTGATAAATGACTCCTGTGCCCTATTTTCAAGCTAGGCATTAGGCATATAATATTAAAAAAATGGCTAAGAATTCTTGTAGAAACGAAAGAAACTTTGCCTATATCAATTATACCTATTCTTAAAGCATAATAAATATTAAAAAAGAGCCATAACATATACGTATTAACTGATTGTAACGAAAGAAAAATTCAGTATCTCTTTTTTTTAATATTCAATATTCTTTAAAAATAAGTATAATACAGGCACGGTAATTGGTACCCCCACGGTAATCGGATCCCTTTCTCTAATAGTTGACGGACAAATTAGGCTGGCAAACCGATTCACGGGCAGCGAACAAGTGAAAAGACTGTGGACGAACGAGAATTTAAGCGGACCCCGAAAGCGTGAAAAATGCCGATTTTTCGTGGGATTCGCGTAATTGTTGAAGGAGCACGTGTTCGAGCGCATTGTTTAGTAGAGTGAAAGAAATAGGAGCAAACACTTGGGGCTAGATAGAATCACGCGGTGGTATCGAGCAACCTGATCGTGTTCGAATTGCCGGCACGCAACAAAACTCAACGGTGACTCACTTTCGCGACCTCTTTTCCCGCGGCGCGGCGGTTCTTCGACGTGTCGATAGGTCACGCGAGATCCTCCACCCACACGCGCGACCGCTGCACGGCGAAAATGAAGAAGGAGAAGAAGGCACGCGCTAATTGCACAACGCCGCGACGCGACGCTGAGACGCCTGCGACGCGTCATAGTCTACGCGTCACACCCTCCCATTTCCTACGTATCGACGCAAATTTCCAGACCACCGGGAGCTGTTGCTCGTCGATGAATGATCGACGAAAGATTCGACGATGTAGATCTTTAACCTCCTAAGCACTGTACGCCACTATAGTGGCTTCCGTGGAAAGCATCAGTTTGAACGGTACCGCCACCAATTGTGGACTGTGGACCATGAAAAGATCGATGAAAGGATCAGGAGGAGTCTGTTAGCCAATCAAATAAATTTTTCCTATATTTCAGTCTTCGCAAAATTGTATGCAAAAATGGGAATTTGCTTGAGGACCTAGTCATTGCGACCACACCAGTGGCTACAACCGTAATAACTCTCTGGGAACGATGGTTTTGTGAATATGGAAAATAGTGTTCTTATGGAATCAGATCGTACGGCTGGTACACTGGTTTCGACGCCATTTTCGAACGCCAGTTCACGTGCGTGCGGTCCTCGAAAAGATTAGGGACGACTGAGAAAATTCGTTGCTTTTCCGCACAGTTATTGCGGTTAATGGGGAAACTGATCGGTGCAAAGGTCAAAATGAAAAGAGCCCATTGTTTACGTCACCTTGAGAAGACGAAGGCACGCAGGTTCGCAGCAGACGGTTGCACACACGTACTCAACTATATCCGATTAGCGGGTATGCGAAGCCCCTCGCAAAACTATATAGAAGTTCGCTGTTTGATACGGGCCGGCCGTAAAAAAAATGCCTCAGTGCGATTCGCTGCGATGTGCGAGCAGGCCGAGAGCGTCAGGGCGAGAATCGCCACGTTCGAGGGTGAATAATACCTAAACGAACCGTGAACTGCCGGGGAAAGTGCATTGCGATCGTGTTCCATTTTTCCACGTTCGCAATCCTCTTCGCGCGGAGGGAAAGTTTCGACGGAAGGGTTGTGTTTCTTCGACGTTCTCTACCAAAGATTATTCGTTTCTCTGTTTGTATTAATAAATGACCACGTTAACTGCCGCCGTGAATTTTCTGCGTGTCACATAAACGTCTGTTTCATTCGTAGAAACGATCAGGGTTATTAATAATTGTCATTACCTACCAGAGTTTGCACCTCAAGCTATGGTTTAGTAAATTTCAGAACGAATAAATATTAATAAACCGGTGCCACTAGTTCTACGACAATTTTTCAATATTGATAGACACGGCATTCGTTAAACGTACGAATATCCCCACCCTTTTCCTCTTCATCCGACAAGATGAATTTTTTACACCTGTTATGGACGGTTGTACACGGTACATTTCTATTTCACGAATTAAATTGAGCCGCAGTTAACATTTAATTCGGAAAATGACGTAGTCGTAACGTACGAGGGTTGAAAATAGTGTTCCCTCGGCAAGAGGGTAAAGTGCACGCGAAAAGCGTCCAGACAATGCACACCGCCGAAGAATTATTTATGCGAGAAGTTTCGTGGGGAGAATTGCAGAAGCCTCGTGGCGGATGTGCCTAACGTACAACTATGTGCTTTTGCAGGGAGAAACATGGCACCGGTGTTGGGTGTACCGCCTCCGCCACCACCTGCTCCACACATGGGCCCGGATGGCTTGATCTTGCCCAGAAAACCGTACAACCCCTACCTCAGCTCCAGCAACCACAAGGACCTGCGCAGGGAACTGCTGTTCAATCAAAAAGTGTAGGTACACTTGCTCGAGAGCCATCCTAAAAGTAGTCACTTTGACAAATCGGAGAAAATGAAACACGAACAAATCATATTGTACTTGTTCGATGCGTCCCCCAAAATATAGCATAATTCATTGAAAAGTCTTTTAATACAATATCAATAATTAGAGTATTATTAAAAATTAGTATATCATTAAAATGTGGCTATACATTTGAATGGATACAATCTTATTCTTTTGCATAAAGTAATATAAAATTGTAGGGCTCCGTAAACCTAGTAAATCCTGAAAAATCGAGCACCCTCTGAAGAGGACCCGCATTTAACCTTGCATCACCAAAAAAATACTAGAAAAAACGCACAATTAGAAACGGTAAAAAAAAATCTTGAATGCAGAAAATTCTTTAAGAACTGGCCAAAAAACAGCCTCGCGAATTCCGCAGTAGAAAAGCGCGTTTTGCATTAAAATTAACGAGCACGCGATCGAGCTACGTACGCATAAACGAAAGGAGAGCGTCCCGTATGGCGACAGACGCATGATTGCGTCGCTCGAGCCCGTTTTTAAGCAAATCGCATGACAGAAAGCCTAACGGGAAATTCGCTTGACGCGCTTCGCACGCCTATCGCCGAGAAAATCATTTCCTGCCGGCGACGCTGTGCTCTTCCATCTCCGGCGAGTCGTTCCCAGCGGGGGTATTTATGGCGTCGCGACCATAAGCCCGCTATCCGACCGAGACAACTGTTTTGCCTGTTCGCGCCTGTTTTTCTCATCCATCGCCGGTGCCGATTTTCGCGACCGCAGACTACCGCACGACGATTAGCTAACCAAACCTGTGCTCAATCGGTTTTCACTTTCTTCCAGGGGCCGGAACGTGCTGAATCAGAAGAGCGAGCTGCAACGGGCGCTCGAGAAGCAGAGAGAGGCAGCCTCGAGGAGAGAGGCTGAGAAGAACCGGGACGAGAACTTCAAGGACGATCCCAGAACCGCCCTGCAAAGGGCCATCGAGCAGAGGGCGAAACACATCGAAATGGCGGTGAGTTTCGCCCTGGAACGCGGCCTAATCGATGGAACATTTACCGAAATGTGCAGGTGGTCCACCAAAAAGTAGCCACCTAAATGTTCCCGTCAGTTGTTACAGTTTGCGAACAATTATTATAATCCTCGCCATCTGGCTTGGGAGAACTTCCAGCTGCATCTATCTTAATTACATTCAGATAAATCGCGTCTATCATATAGCTACAATAATTTTTTATCCCTATTGCATTTCTTCTTTGGCCCCGTTTTCTTCCAATTCTCTTCTTTTTCGGAGAGAATTATTTCTAGGTGTAACAAGTATGTAAAAATGGTCAAAATGTACATGTGGTCTAAACTTCAATTTTTGACTTTTTGTAAAACAACATATTGTACGAATGTAGTTGGTTGCTTCTGTTGAGAGCTTATTGTTAGATAATATCTGCTAAATGAAATTCACTATCAGTATATATTGAATCCCCAGTAAGCCATCTGGTGTGATCCAGCAAATTAGGAAACGTTAGAGTATCAGAGAAGAGTGCCTCGAGTTAAGGTTCGCTGATTAAGCTCAAGGATTCTTCAGCGAGGACCTTCATCAATTTGCTCTCCAGAAAGTACAGATTTAACCCTCGAAAGGCCGGCCTTGCGTAGACTGTTTTTCCTGGGAATACTTTTCAACACACACGACCTCCGTCCCCTATTAGATCTGACGTAAACGACTGAGAACTTGACCATCGTCTAAATAAAGTAGGGGCGCCGATACTCTGTGATACGTCCGTGGTCTCTTTGAACAAAGAGTTGTTATGCTGTTCTTTGTAGTTGTTTGTATTTGCTTCTCTAACGTCACTTGGTATCATCTGATGTTTCTGACGTCAAACCGCTCCCTGGGTATAGGATGCTTAATAACTGTGTTTACATTGATGTTATAATAGTTGTCCACCCCACTATAATTATTCCAAGCCCCCGTAATATGTTAGCAACGTTAGGAAGGGATAAACAATCGCGACCGTTTGAGGGAACCCCCAGGAATTTTCTTTCAAAAACAGATTGTATTTATAGCGCAAAAATAATTTTGAACAATCAAAAAAATTCCCAAGGAATGTGAGAATCCTAGAGGCCCTGTTGAAACGCTTCAGAATAGTAGGAGGACTTCAACATATCTCTAGAAGCCCTGTGGACTCTCAGGATCTCCTAAAATACTCTAAAAGGACCTCTAAAATCTGTTAATGCCAAACAGGAACTCTAAAGAGAACTCACTGGTCTGGGTTAGGTCTCTAAAACATTTTTGAAATATTCCAACGATCTCCAAAAGATTCCCAAGGTCATGCCCGGATCACAGAGGTCCTCTAATTAACCCCTGAAGTCTTTTGGATGTTTTCAAAAATTCCTTAAAATTAGTAGAGACATTTGAGACGTTTTTTGGGAATATTTTAGGAACCCTTTAGGAGTCCTACAAGGTACTTAGGGATTTTCTAACGGACCTTAGCATCTCTAAAGAATTCCTAGTGATTTCTCAGCAGTCTTAAAATCATCTTAGAGACATTTCAGGACAATGGTGATCCTTTACAAATTTTCTAGGAGTCCATAAGATCCTCTGGGAACTCTGCTATGTTCCCAGGGATTTCGAAAAGATCCTCGGACTGTTAACCAGTCCCTAATTCAGTCGCAATTACTTAGTCTAACAAGCAAACGATTTGATTACAGTTGGAGCAATCGCAGCCAACGGCGGAGCCGCCGAGCAACCTTTTGGTGACGGCGAGGGCGAAGCTGAGACCGCGCACAGACTCTCAGTGAATCGTCGCGAGGGAGGCGAGAAGCGCAACGCAGAGACAAAAGGTCGATCGTGTAACGCGATAAATGTCACTGCGGTCGTCTGCCGATTGATCGGAGCTTGCACCGCGGTCCCGGACGTTTCATCGCGTTCCTTGTAACTCGACCGACATATGTACATATTGCATACGCGTAATCCGATAAGAATTGATCAAATAATAACAGAGGATTATACAACGCGCGGCCGTTAAAGGAAGCGAGAGTCGCCCGCGAGGAGAGATCGTGCGGTCGACACGATTCATGGTGGCACCCGCTTGCTGGTCCGAGAAAATTAGCTGTCAACTAATTTTCCCTTTCTCTAGATTTCTGGGAAAGCGTCGAGCTCCAAGCTTTAACTCTCTGATTTAGGGACACCTGCTAAGGACAAAGTATTGCGGTCTGTTTTTTGAAAAATACTGAAGTTACGGAACTGGTGCAATTTACTCGTGTAACACTGAAATGTTTACTAAATTATCTGTAGCAAATTTAAACGACGATACGTTTCCTCTTTCAATCTCTAGACCGTATATTAATTTTTCCCATAAATACTTAAAACCCGCAGTCTATTATTTGTGATTATGGCTTGTCTTCTTTCGAAAAACAGACCACAGTACACTAGTCGGTATCATTAAGGTATTAATAGTGGATTAGAAAGTACAGTAGAACCTCGTTTATTTGTTGACCAAACAACTTCGTCTCAACGCAAAAATACGCTGAACCGTAGTTCGGATAATAGAGCATTTACTTGTCCATGTAAACGAGGTTCTGCCGTGGGGACATCGAGACACGCGAGAAGCTTGTTCAGCAAGCATGAGAACCACTGCAGCGGCGGGGATAGAACGATGACGAAAGATGACATAAGAGAATCGACCGGCAAGAGGGTGCCATCGTACACGCTCGGTGCTCCATGTAATCGTACGCCCCTGTAACTAGCGCCGTGTTTCCTCTGGAACGTAGAGAAATTGCCTTACTCTTCCAAAGTGGTCGGAGAACGCGGGACGATCCTCTTTCGTCTTCTCTGAGCGGCGTCGATTAGATTGTCTAGCCTAGTATTAAGAGCGAACCACCTGTACACCAAAACGATTGTTATGCGTGCACGCACTATCGCTGGAACGGATACCTGGACCATAATCCCGCAACCCTTGGCCACGTAACATCGTAACACACTATTTACCGGTGAACAGGTTTGCCGAAATCCTTGGACTTTCAAAGTTACTACAGTTCCAAGCCCGGATTTTATTTAGAGACTCAATCTGAAGCTCTGATGACACAGAAAAATTGCGGGACCGTTTACAGGACCCTGAGAAGGTATTCGTTCCAACGACACGGCTCCAAGAAAGCATGCAATAGGAAATCTCGGTGAAGTAGGCATCCTTACCATAAGCACGACTATGCACCCCATCCTCGGTCCAGCGAACCGAAGATTTCCGACAAGCAGGCCTTACCAGACCGCCTTCACGGGAAAACGGTCGGCCTGACCGAATCATCAGCCAGGTCGACTCGATATTTTGTTATGTACTGAACTGTTTCAGAGCGTTCTCGTATAGAGACGGAAAAAAGAAGAAGAAATGATACCGTTGGTGCACTTAGCACCGGACACTACCGAGACCAGTCAGACTGGTTCGTAATTTCCTCGAGAAGGGTACGTTTGTTGAGATTTCGCGCAAATAAATTTATTTAAGAATCCCCCTCCGATGTAGCACCATCACGATGCCTCCAGAGGCTTCGTGGTGAACGAGAAATCCGCAATTGGTCATTGTGACCCGTAGTTGTAGCGTTAAGAGTAAAAGAAGCAGGACACATGTTCGTGGATAGTGGATAGAAGTTAAGGGAAAACGTCGCGGAAGTCTGAGTGTCGTAACGTTAGCTGATCGTCGTGCCTAAATTTGTACGGAAAATAGACCTGAGCGTAGATGACAGACGACTGTCTGGTAGACAAGAGTACACGTGTTTCCCCCCGTAATGTCGCGCGATGGTTTTCGAAACGGCCGAAGCTGCGGATCGTTATGCAAAGTACAAATTTCCTATTACAAATAAGAGGAGTTAATTTCTTTCCTTTTTTAATAATTTCGGAAAGCCGAAAATAATGTATACACAGGGGACCTTCATGTAGATTAAAAATGTTCTAATTGCAACAAACTCAAGTGAAATAGGAAGAAGAATTCTTTTAGAATTTTTTAAATGTTTCTACCGCTTTAATTCACACCTACTTGTTTTAGAACAATAATGTAGAAGAGTGTTGACACATTATTGAATATTTTGAATATTTCTATTATAACAAATCGTAGCGAATTTTTTAAGTAAACGCATAAGGTCCGCAGTTTCTAACGGAAACGCGACGCTACGGAGGGAATGCTGTAGTAGAATCGGAGCACCCCCGGGACCATGTGTTTGTATAGCTGTATAGCGATGGGCGGGGGCTCTGACTGTTCGAGACGATAAACATAATTGTAAATTAATCGAGAATGACAACAAAAGATAAAATATCCCGGAAGATATTCAGTTAAATGATACTCGACCCGATCGACTATTAAACGCATCTCGAACAGCCGGAACCTTCCGCCATTGGCAGAAAAGTTAAAGGCGTTTGATACGCGACGTAGCAACATTTATTACACTACAGTGTTCATAGTTCAGGAAAGGAAATAAAACATATATTGTTACGCGACACATTGAAAAGTATCGACAGCGATCAAGTACTGTAGGAACGTGATCGTTGATCCGAGTCTAGCGATTCCTCTATTGATTACAGCGCGTCAAAGTGTATTCGATTCTGTTAACTCTTCTGAGAACGTAATAAAATGCTGTTTATTATCGTAACAGAAAACCTCACGGATCTGTCACGTGAACAAGTGCACTCGGCTCCTCTAGAATTTTACCGTGATCAAATTAGGCGAGCGTTCTGCACCCTGTGCGCATAGTACTCTCTTCGTTTCGATAGTCAACCAGTTAACACTGGGTTTTCGGGATTTCACTATCCGGATATTCAGATTATTCATTGTAACTCGAAATCCGGATATCCGGTTTCGAGTTATAACGAGTAGACTGCGGATTTGTATGCAGAATAAAAATTGTCTGCACGGATTACAAGACAGACAAGCTAAATCAAAATTTCTTTCTTTAATTGTCTAATTAAGCTGATACTAATACGCGTACGTATCAATTTCCGTTATAAATGCATAAAATCCGTAATGTATTAACGAGTAATCCGGATATCGGAATAATAAAACTCCTACTAGGTTTACGGGTTCTAATATTTTTAATTTACGATTATTGAGATTGTAAAGATGCATCCATGAGGAACTATTCCACAAATTTATTTCTATGGGTACACATATATTATAAAAGAAATGGCTAAAAATTTGAATAGACACATTCTCGTTATTTTTATAAAGTGATGTAGAATAGTCATTTTTAATGCTCCGTAAACCTAGTATTAATTATGGCTCGCGGATGTACTGTGCGTAGACGAGAAGATGATTACTAGACTGCAGATTTTAAGCATTTATGACAAGAACCAGTTGATGTTATTTAAAGCAGTGGAAATATTAAAAGAATTTAAGAACGTTAATCTATTATTTTTAACCCGATTGTTCAACAAAAAAAAAAAGAGGTCTATACAGGTACTGTTTCTTGCAACTGATGTCAACAATTTTTATTTTACGTTAAGATCCGCAGTCTAATGATTACGCAGGAGAGATTATGGATCTGATTGGTTACTGGGCGAGTGTCTCGTCATTGGCGAAATTCTGGGGAGGCGTGGCATCGGTGAGCAACTCGTCTCCGTCCAGTACACAGGGCAGCGTTGCCAGGTCGCTTGGAATCAACGTCTAATCGAGCACACAGCGTGAAAAAGGCTCGGTTTCCCAAAACCCTGGACGCATAAGTTCTGTGAACGCGAGCTAATCGTGTTTAGGACTATGATCGCATCGGTATAATTGAAGTATCAAATATATTTTATTCAACATCAACAGTATTCCCTTCATTTTCACTTATTCAAGGGGATCGGGCGGGTGTTCACCCGTCCACGAACCTCGACGCTATAGGTCGAATGAAAAAAAAAAAAGAAACGAGTGGTACTGTGAGAAAAACGTGTTTGCAGAATAGAACCGATAACAAAGAGTACCGACAGGTGTTTAATTAATAGTTTGCGTTGTTAATCGTAAACATTTATCGTTAGTGATTTTACACAGAGACCAAGTGTTGTACATTCCTAGACCGGGAGGGTGCGAGAGTGCACACGACGCGGTATAGTTGATGTATAGTACAACAGATACTTTTTTAGTAGTCGTCTCCGCGGGAAATAACTTCTTTACACGTCGGACGCAAAACCAAGGTGTGCTCGAACTGAGCAGTGTAAACGCCTTTGGCTTCGACCAGGGGCGGATACGCGTCCACTGCGCCCTTGTCGCAAAGATCCTTCAGCGCCATTTGGTACTTGGTGCAGCCGACACGATCCAACCATCGTTTGCAGAACGCCAGAGTGCCTGTAACGCGATTGTTATAAAGCGTTCGCCTCGCAAGCAGTTTACAAGGAGAGGTCGCAGTGAATTTACCGCACTGTTCTCTATACTCTGGTGCCACCCATTTTTTATAGGTGGAGGCATAGTGATAATTAGACTCCGGATATTTATGCAGAATAAGCGTGTGCATCAATTGCGAGACATAGACGCTAAACATAAATATTTTTCGCCGGTAATTTTAATATAGTGAAAATAATATGTTAGCACTCTTAAAGTCCTCCAGTCTTTTTACAGTTTTAAATAGCACATACTCATTTTTGTTATAAATGCATAAAATCCGAAGTCTAGAGACGATATAAAGGTCCAACCCTGTTTTCCCAATTTTTCTACGATCTCTCCATGCAAGACACTCTCTAAACAAATGCATACTGAAGTGTTTGTTGATAGTGTTCAACAGAGACTTGCTGCTTCGTAATCTCAACGGTACGAAATAAGCATCGAAGCTCTTCATATAATGAGAACAGTCCATGTCATCGTGCACAATCCCCTTTCCAGTCGATCCAAACGTTTCGATGGCATAGAACTCGTTCTCCTCCATTCTGGTAGCTTCGCCACCCCTAACTATAGGCACTGTCTTACCAGAATGAATGCAATACGGGGCGATCGAGTGTCCATTCAGATTTCTAATGGACTTTATCTGTGGATTTTATATTATCAATAGCGACTCAATTTTTATCAGATATGATCCCTGTCCAAAAGGTTAGGGCCACTTATAACTTTCCAAATTATACACAAATTATCAATATGTATGTACGTAATATACGTGTGTGTGTATGTGTATCTGGGATTTTAATGCTACCGCGAAAAATTCGGACAATGATAAGTGGCCCAGGGACTGTAGAACGGATAAGCGATCAGACGATCGTACCTGATGAGTTTTCCCATTTAGTTCGATCTCGTAAGACTCCATAACTTCTTGGATCTCGGCACCGACGTCGCAGAGCTGGACGTCGATCCCAGCAGCCCGGATTCCAGTGTTTGTAGCGTCGCGTACCGCCTCGATCAACTTGTCGTATTTCGGGTTGAACGTGACGGTAAACGCGCAATCGATGATCTGACCGTTTATGTGTGTACCAAAATCGATCTTGGTTACATCATCGTATTCCAAAACGGTCGGATCACCGGAGTTTGGAGTATAATGAGCTGCACAGTGATTTCTGGAGCAACCGGTCGGAAAAGCTAGGCCAGCTTTCAGACCGTTCTCCCCAATTAGCTTCCTAGCTGTGTCTTCGAGCTCGTTACAGATCTCTATCATTGTCATTCCTGGCTTGATCTACAGAAAACAGAATCGGATAAAAGTATGCTCAACTTTATAAACAGCTACCGCTACTACTAATGTAACTTGAAATGTTAAGGTGGTCTCTGATGACTAGACCGCGGATTTTTATGCAAAATAAGAACTGAGTGAGTTGATCCTAGGGAACAGAGGCTCAACAAAAATGAATTTTTTCTATTAATAATTTTTAGAGGTGCGTGAGAACCCGAAAATTCTCGCACACCTCTAATAATTTTAATAAGTCGAAGATACTAGAATACTCTTAGATTCTTCGAATGGCTCCACAATTTTTTATGCCACCGTTGTTTCCATAAACGCATAAAATCCGCAGTCTACTAACAACCAACAGTGGTCCATGCGATCTTAAATAAAGTTAACAAAAGGAGAGGATTAGAATTTTAGTCGCTCTGGCGATTCATAGTTCTATACCCAGTTCATAATGTGCTTTCTTGTTTGCCTGTGAGCTTCGGCCGCGTGTCTAGCGTCATTGTAAATATCATTATTCATTCGATCGAATGCACGCGCTTCCTCGCTAGTAAAACGCTCCTTCGCCATTCTATCGTCTACTCCTGCTGCAGGAGGATGCTCCATTATCTGTCCCACCGGGAAATTCCCATCTGGGAACAACTCCGCCACTGGGACAGTCGGAGGATCCGTTTGCTGCTTGACTCCTCCTTTGCCACGTGGCTTACGTTTCTTCTTCTTCTTCTTCGTCTCCTCAGCTTCACCATCATTCTCTCCAGCCTCTGCTGCCCCTTCTGGAGTTGCTTCTGGAGCAGCTTCTGTATAATACAATATATTTTTTATAATCATTTTTAACAATTTCTCTAATTATTTCTTTGAAGAAACTGCACCTTCTGCATTGGCTGCATTATTCTCTTTTGCATTATCCTCTTCTCCTCCTTCTGGAACATCTGCGCTGGCTTCTCCAGCTCCTAAAAACAATGTAAATAATTATACAGAATTTCCCTGGTGCAACAATTCTCAAAACTAGACACGATGTTCCTCCCATTTGACAAATGAGGTATTATTAATATATAGATTGTGATTTTGATTATGAGGTACTGGAACCTTAAATCCCTTTTTCACCTACCCATTTTACCCATAAATGCATAAAATCTGCAGTCTATTAATATGTGTTGTCCAAATAAAGTATTAAGCCCAGGATTATCTTCACCCCAATTTCTTATCTAATCGTGGTTGTTTACTTCCTCGTATCGTATTCACGAATCCCCGCATTTTCTGCATTTATTTTCGGCGAATATTACATAATTGATGTAACGTGAGAATAGAATTTTCGGAAAAAAATATTACGCGGGATGTACGAATAGGCGACGGTGTTGTAAAAGTTTTATGAATAGATTACCGGGTGCGTCCTTGAAAAATAAAAGATAACAGGAAGTCCAAGAGCGTAGCGACTTTCACACTTTGCCGATCTCAGCAAATTTAAACGCGCTTTTTCCGTTTGCTATTTGCTGGTCTATCGCTTGAATTTGACAAATCGTAAGAGAATATAATTCGGTGCATGTGAGTTGCTGGATATTGGACGTTTATGGTATTACTTTCGCGGATGAATCCGCTGAAATAATACATGACACGCGCTAAACTCTACGCTCGAACGACGAGGATACACCCATTCGATAAATTGAATAACGCACCAGCTTTCTTCTTCTTTTTCTTCTTTTTCCCTTTCTTCACTGCCTCCACTGCGCCAGCTTCATCCCCTTTGTCGACAATCTCGTCTTTTACCTCGTCTACCTGTTTTTCGGCAGATTTGCCGACTTCGTCCAATACGGCAGCCATTTTCGAGAGGAAACCAAACAATGTAGAACCATGAATGAGACGTGGAATAGACTGAACGTCTCGTGAGCTTTTAATCTGAAAGGTTCGCAGCGCCGAAGACTTAAAAGCGCCATTAATTGCAAGTATATTTTCATGACGATGATGGAACTATTTAATTTGTTCGAGACAACGAGAATTCGTTCCATTATCAATTATGTTAAATGAATCCCTTCCTTCACTGTTCCTGAAATTATTAGAACACAAAATTAAGTTTATAATAATTACAATTAAATAATTACAATATTAAGTTCGCAATAGCACAGACAAGATATAAAGGTAGACCTAACATCTTATGGGACTTCGTGTCTCATGTTCTGACATATCGACTGTTCAAAAAATGAGAGGTTTTGGTATACCCTCTGCAATTTAGAGTGGTGAGTTTAGGAATTATATTGAATTACAAGTATCGAAGGCGTAGTTGCATAGTTGCCAATTTACTTTTACTGCGTCACAGACGAGATATATACGTCGTCTGTGACTATATACACAGACGAAATATAGGAGTAGACTAATCACCATATGGGGTTTCGTGTCTCGCATGTAAACAACTGGTTTTCTTACGCCCTCTACGCTGACGAACGGTAAATGCTGGAACTAGATCCACAAGAATAATAAAATCTGGTCAAATACAAATGATTGACAAATTATGTATGTAATGTTACGACTATATGTTCAAATTATGTTCTTTTATTTGATGTCATTATGTTATATATCTACAATTATCTTTATCAATACAATATTAATTAATATAGATGACACGTTTTAAAATTATAGAAATACAATTTTCATACATTTATTTTATACATTTCTCCATACGTATCTGCATACGTATCCGCATTTATTATTATTCGTATAATTAGTATTCGCCGTAATGAATGGTAATAATTTAAAAATATTCTTAAAATACATATCTACTTATTAAAACATTTTATGATGTACAGATGTTGTATTAAAATAATAATTTACATCATTTAAAAATAATTTACGTGGAAAAATAAAATCAAAGCATTCTAAATACCCACTTTCGAGTAACCAATTAATAGCAGTCTCAATAATGTATTTTGCAGCAGTGGTACATCAGAAATCAGTCGCAGATGAAACACTCTATCCGACTCAGGAGGCCAATTGTCCAATTTGTAATATTGCTCCGGCGATTCGAGCATTAATATTTTATGCAAAGCATGAAGAAGCTCGTTTCTACCAATGGCATACATTTGCGGTGCCAAGTTTTGCAGCCACATCACGGCTTCGAACTGGATGGTCGCTACCATGTTCTGGAATTGATGTAACAATGCTACGTCCTTCTTGTCGCCTCTTTGTGCGAGCGCTGCAGCTTCTTTGACTTGTGGACTGATGGCTAGCAACATGCACAGGCACAGTAAGTCCGCGATGGACATGAAGACTCGTTCTTTGAACTCGAAGTTGAGCAACTGTTGCGCTATGTCTTGTCTCTCGGCCATCATGGTGCGAGCGAAGGTAATTAAATTGATATCGTGTCTGCAGACGCGTACTATTTCCCTGAGCAAGGCTCGCAGAGGCCTAAGATAGTCCTCGCGGTTCATCAATAAATCCTGGAATATTTCCGCGAGCAGCTTGGCCGACTGCTCTGGCAAAGCTTGGAACATTACGCCCAGCATCGGCATGTTATTTGGATTCCTCGCGTTCGACAATTCGTTGTAAATAGTGTGCTTCAAAATGGTGGCCAGGTTTTCCGGATGCAGACCGATTAGCTCCTTCACGCCGTTCAAGTACAAATTAATTACAGCTTTGGTCTTCAGTCGCATCTTCACTAATTGACTTATAACTTCCACGTCCCGCTGCGTGTGGGAAGTGCAGTTGTAACAAATGTAGCTGAGCAACTCCTGAGCGGGTCTCATCAGTTTAGGATTGTGCAGCCACATTTCCAGTCTTGGGACAGCTATATTTCGAATCTCTACGAATCCGCAGGCTGAGGACAGCAGCCTGAGGAAGTTTTTCGTAATTGACTCCGGTTGCCTTCTGTTCAGCTGTTCCTTTATAGCTTCAAGCACGATGAACTCTATATTTTCTATACAAAGAGCATATCTAGGAGTCACGGGGAAATCTATCTTCTCCTTGTCACCGGGAAATTGTGCTGACGAGGAATTTGGGTCTTCGTCGTCTATCGTAGAGGGACTGTGGCAATCGCGTGGCGTTAGAACGGACAGTTCCGGTTGCAGAACGCTTTTTGGCGGATGCCGCGTGTTGAAGCCCGTTAAAATATTGTCCACGAAGCCTTTGCACTCTTCGTGGTCGATCCACACTCTCTCCCCGAGAGCATCCTCAATGTACAACTGTGAACAAAGTAAGAATTAGTTTAAACTCGCTTTAAAGTCGAAGTTAAATATGAGTTAGTGCAAAAGTTCGTGATTTCGTATTAAAATACAGGGAATCGGGCTCGAACTTTTGCGCTGACCTAATGTCTTTCTTATGACAACCTTAACGAAAATTTCTGGCCAATTTCTCTTTTCGTGGAATCCCTTCATTAATAAATTAGCAGCAAGTACGGGAACCAATGGGTTCCCCTTGGATTTGTAATTGTGTGCCTGGTCTCGTTTCAGCAAGGACGATAGCGCGTGTAATATACAGTCTTGTGAAAAAATAGACGCGCGAATTTTCGCTAGATACAATAATCCCATGTAGATCAACGTGTCCGGCTTCCATTTCTGGTTCTTCAGGGTCTTTATAGCTCCACAAATGATGCCTATAACTTTGTCGCCCTCATCGTTGTCGTTTGCTTCTAGAACCATTGGAACAAAGTCAGCTGGATCGCTGTCTATGGCTACCAGTTCCCAAGCTTCCGCGCTAGAGAACGGTGGCCTCGGATGGGAGACATGAGTTGCAAGCTTCTGTTTCTTTGGTGGAATGTACTGAAATGACTGAAGTGATGGTGCCTCTTTCTTCCTATCATTGCCTATAATGTGTAAATAATAGAGTTAATGATTTGTTGCTTAATCTTTTCTGGAGAGATTATTATATTAAATGTATGCTTTCTTTTACCAGAAGTAGAGGAGCTAGTGCTTGGTTTAGAATGAATAACCCCTGGTCTTTTAGCATCAGAGCTTTCACTGCGCGATCCTTTAGATCCAAGTGCAAACAAGTCCGAAGGATGTTGAGCTATTTTACTCTTCGCGCCTCTACCAATTCCTGCTTTTCCACGGTCCATTGTAACTTTGATCTATCCTGGATTCAGAAATAAGAAATAATTAACCAAACACTAAAAGTACCTGTTTCGTATCACTTTGTAAAAATAACGATATTGTATTGTTATTCCAATTTTGTTAAATATTTGTTACAATGTGTATCCGAATGCAATAATTCGAAAGATGCATTAACATAACAACGAAAGAGTATTTATAATTTCAATGATTGTACAATAAGAGTCTGGAGCCAGTCATTTTGACTCAGTAATTTTACTTTGAATAATTAGAACTACTATTTGATTTGTTTAAATAACGTACATGAGGATTAAGTATATTAAATATTTAAATCTATGAAGGATTGTTTGTAAAACGGTAAAACGAAAAATGTTTTGTATTACGTTCTAACCTATTCAACATTTATAAAGCCGATTTCCGGGAGGCGATCTTCTGAAAAGTATTTCTAACATCGTACATTGTTGGTGACATCAGTTCTATAAATGACTTAATACAGCTGACAATGGAGATGTGACAATAGATTCATATGTCAGCAAATTATAGTTTTATAAACAGCGCGTTTCGTTCGGCATTGGTAGCAGTAGCAGACATCGCTCCTGATGTCACCGACATCGCTTACTTCGAGATTCGATAGATTGAACTTGGTAATCGATTACTGCCAACTAGAAATTGGAATACCATCGACTATGGAGAACCAAGATATTAATTTTAATTGTAACTATTACCACAGACGTGCTATAGGATAGACCTAACATCCAATGCATTTTCGTGTCCCACGTTTTAGGGGTCACGTAACCCCATTACCATTTTCGTGTCACATCCTGTATTACCAACTGGAACTAAAATCAGCTGACAGCGTCGTTAGTGGTAGGAATTAAAATTAAAACTAGCTATATATAGAGCACAGACGAGGTATAGGCACACACGAGATATAGGAGTACACTAATCACGATATGGGGTTTCGTGTCTCGCATGTAAACAACTGGTTCTCTTACGCCCTCTACGCTGACGAACGGTAAATGCTGGAACTAGATCCACAAGAATAATAAAATCTGGTCAAATACAAATGATTGACGAATTATGTATGTAATGTTATGACTATATGTTCAAATTATGTTCTTTTATTTGATGTCATTATGTTATATATCTACAATTATCTTTAGCAATACAATATTAATGAATATAGATGCCACGTTTTAAAATTATAGAAATACAATTTTCATACATTTATTTTATACATTTCTCCATACGTACAATTATTATCCGCATTTATTATTATTCGTATAATTAGTATTCGCCGTAATGAATGGTAATAATTTAAAAATATTCTTAAAATACATATCTACTTATTAAAACATTTCATGATGTACAGATGTTGTATTAAAATAATAATTTACATCATTTAAAAATAATTTACGTGTAAAAATACTTTTTCCAACTTTTCGGTGCACGTACTCCACAATCGCCACGATTTTTCAAAGGTTTCCGATAATCTGAGGAAAACAGGATCCAACAAAAGATTAACAGTATTCAGATGTCTACAAATTTCGAAACATAAAATTTTGGAAAACAATTTTTTTTGTAAAAAGTGAGAATCAATTTAATATTTTAAGTGTTAAGATAAATTTTTAATTTCATAATGTTATAGCTGATGTTAAGACGAATTCAATGACCTACTGCAATATGGCATTGAGCCTATATATAACGCTTAAATAATTTTTTCCGAATTTTCGGGTCAAATACCCCACTGTGCGTCGTCACCTTCAATGCCTTTTGACCGTTTTGTAGGTGTATTATGTAATATTGAACATTTTTATATTCAGGAAAACAGTGTAGAAACTTAAAACTGCAATATAAAATATTTTATTTGCGTTACATTTCAATATATGATATCACTCTCAACAGTTTCGACAAGCTCAACACCGGACGCGCTCTTCCTTATCATTGCCGCGCTCCCTCTCTTACCTACAACCGTCGCGCTCTTACCTAGCTACCATTACCGCGCTCTGGCCTTTAGCCGCTGCGGTCACTCCCTATAGCTACAGTCGCCGCGCTGCCCTGGTTAATAACAGTCGCTACGCTTACCTACACCCGACGCGCTCTTCCCTATCATCGCCGAGCTCCCTCTCTTACCTACACCTGACGCGCTCTTCCCTATCACCGCCGAGCTGCCTCTCTTACCTACACCTGACGCGCTCTTCCCTATCATCGCCGAGCTCCCTCTCTTACCTACACACGACGGGCTCTTGCCTATCATCGCCGAGCTCCTTCTCTTACCTACACACGACGGGCTCTTGCCTATCATCGCCGAGCTGCCCCTCTTACCTACACCTGACGCGCTCTTCCCTATCATCGCCGAGCTGCCTCTCTTACC